>APFE031624179.1:0-14730 GCA_000404065.3 Pinus taeda
TTGGGACACTGTTCAGCAGATAACCTCACGCCTACAGGAATAGGAACCTTCATCGATTTACTATGTTGCATATTAAACCTCTACAGTATTGTCTCGACATACTTCCTCTGGTTTAACCAGAGCTTCCTCTTTGCCCGATCTCTTTTAATTTCCATGCCCAAAATATAGTTTGCAGCACCGAGATCTTTCATGTCGATTTGGAGGACAATTGGGTCTTCAAATCCTGGATAATTTCTCATTTCCAACCAGCAACATATCATCCACATACAAGAACAAATAAATAACACGGTCACCAATTAATTTAAAATACACATAGTGATCTACTTTGCTTTTGGTGAAGCCAAGTCCCCATATAAACGTATCAAATTTCTTATACCACATCCTTGGTGATTGTTTTAACCCATACAGAGACTTCTTTAACCTGCATACCAGTTCTTTCTTACCCTTCACCGCAAAATCTTCGGGTTGCTTCATGTAGATCTCCTCTTCCAGATCCCCTTGCAGAAATGTTGTCTTCACATCTATCTGTTCTACCTCAAAATCACAAGCAGCAAAAATAGATAAAAGTAATCTAATAGAAGTTACCTTGGAAACTTGAGAAAAATATCACCAAAATCAATTCCCAACACATGGGAATAACCTTATGCTACCAACCGAGCTTTGTATTTATCCACCTTTGCTTCTGCATTTGTCTTCTTCTTGAACACCCATTTGTTGCCAATGGGTTTCCTTCCAGTTGGCAACTCCACCAGATCTCAAGCCTCATTTTTGTGCAAAGATCTCGTTTCATCAACCATGGCCTCTTTCCGAAGTTTTCCATCCTCTAAATCTACTGCTTCCTTCACAGTTCTGGGATCATCATCAGTAATAGATAAAGCAAAATTTGAACAGAAAGGAGATGGACTATACCTTTCTGGATGCCTTCTTTCTCGAACTTATGTTCTCACACTTGGAGTTTGTGGCTCTTCATCTTCTGATTCCTCCTTTACTGTAGAGTATGATTCTTCCTCCTTTAGCTCAAAGTCTATCTTCTCAGGTTCCTTTGGTTGGACTTCATGTTTAATAACATCTTTCACCTCTCTGAACACCACATCTCGGTTGTACACAACCTTCCTTGTTACTGGGTCCCTCCAAACCATCTGTATACCCAATAAAGATGCACTTTTCAGATTTACTATCCAACTTGGTTCTTTTCTCCTTTGGAATATGTACATATGAATCACAACCAAATACCCTCAGATGTGAAAGAGAATGTTTCCATACCTCAAGATCTACATTTGTACTTGAAGAAGCCAAGTACACATCCCCACCTTCATCTGAGGTGGTTTTCACCTCTACAAAAGGAGCATCATCAGATCTCTTTCCTTTGTCAGGAGCTTTATATTCACAGTCCCTTTTTTAGTGCCCTTCCTTTCCACATTTGCAACATACCACCTTTACAGGTTTTCCTAGAGATTTAGATCTACCTCTAGATTTAGATCTCCCACTCGATGACTTATTTTTGTTTCTATTATGGGACTGTCCTTGTAAAGACAAGGCATCACCATTCTGGCTCTCCATATTTTTCTGTCTCATCTCTTCCGTTAGCAAGGATGAGACTATTTAATCAAACTACAAGGCAATTGCATTGCTACCTATTGCAATAACCAGACTATCCCACGAATCTGGTACAGAACAAAACAAACTGATGCACTTATCTTCATCTGAAATTTTAATATCAATAGATAATAACTGACTTACCACAGTATTAAATGCATTCAGATGTTCTGTCACCGAGTCTCCATCTTTCATCCTTAGGTTATACAAATTTTTCTGTAGGAACAGTTTATTCACAAGAGACTTAGATTGGTACAAAGTCCCTAACTTGTCCCACAAAGCCTTCGTCGTAGCTTCCCTTGATACATTCAACAATACTGAATCTGAGACACACAGTCATATTGTGCTCTTAGCCTTCCGATCCAACTTCTTTCATTCTTCATCGGACACTTCCGTTGGTTTAGTACCTGGATCTACCGCAACCCACTGATCTTTATCCACTAACATATCCTACATCTTGAGTTTCCATAACTCAAAACTTTGACCATTAAAGTTCTCGATCTCTATCTTTCCACTGCTCACCATCCTTTTTCACCACCAGAATCGATCCTGTAGATCTCCCACTGAACAGGGTCTACCACAGACCCATGCAAAAACACTCAACAACAAAGGCGTCCCCTTGAAGCCAAAACAACTCTGATACCAAATGTGGGTTTTAACCCCGTACATTAATTACCTGCATATGAATTCTAAAACAGAGAAAATAAACAATGCAAGGGCATAACAAATAAAACACATATACACATAGATTTCCCTTGGATCAAAAAACTGGGACTACCATCTTGATTTTTCATTATGTTCCTTCCAATGTTACAATACATATTGATACATGCCGAAACATCCAATACCATGGACGAAAAACCATCGCATCCAAAACGATGGACCGAAAAGCATCGCGTACAAAACCATGTGCGAAAAATCATGCATAAAACCATATGTAGGTCCGCCCAACCTAATATAGTGTCCAAAAACAAAATTTTCTGGGGCGATGCCCAGACACCATAGAGTGGGGTTACTTGCACCCCTCAAACCCCCTGTGACCCCCCACGCTACGCAATCAATGCAATGAAGAGGGGGCTCTGCCCCCCTTCTAACCCCCCAATTAATTACGTGGGCTAGTCGTGGAAAGAGTATAACACAATCCAACATAATTAATAAACACACAAGCACACCTTAAGTGAAGGGTGCTTGGTTTACACCGCTAAGACAAGACTTAACTTAATTAATTGATCTCCTCACACAGAGACAAAGACATTTTGTTTATCTCCCTTCACCATTTCTGTGTCACTTGTGCCTTACAACCATTGTGCCACCAAGGCGTTTGTTGTGGAGACTCTTAGGCATTCATCCATAGTTTCCACTTGGGCGTATTACTCCTCCCCGTAGGGTTTGAGTTCATCCTCCACCAAGTCCCCATACCAACTCTTCTTTTGGTTCATCTGATTCCTCATCCGATTCTGAGCCTCCTTCACCACATATTTTCATCATGTCAAGATCCACTATAGGTGTAGGAAACCACGCTAGTGTTGGCTCTGGTTCTACTCTGGTCATCACATCTAGAGGAATCGTTACAAGAACTGTTCTGGTAGCTCCATTGCTACCTTTCATGGTGGGGTTAAGTCTCCTAGATTTTATCCAGTTGATTAACGACCCCATACACCACAATGCTAGTTGGCCATCTATGCCGACTAAGCTTCCCTCAGACATTCCCAAGTTTGAGGGTAATTCTGGAGAAGTCCCTGCCAATCACGTCCGCTCCTTCCATATGTGGTGTTCGTCTAATTCCATCACTGATGACTCCATTCATCTTTGTTTGTTCCAATGCACTCTCACTAGAGATGCTGCCAAGTTATACATTGACCAACCCTCTGCTTCTCATTCCACTTTCACGACACTTTTTGAAGCGTTCCTTTCATATTTTCAGTTACATCTTCGATACGACACCGTTATGGAGCTCTTGACTGCATTTTGTCAGTCCTCTACCACTCGCCTTTCCTTCAAAGAAAGAACATGTAGGTGGACTAGAGGTCTGAGATCTCAGATTTTCTTCTTAGTTTTTGCAGACTCCTCTATCTGTTCGAATTTTTCCTGAATGGTGGTGATTTCTTCATCAATATTCTGCGACTGAACGAAGTTTGTGCAGGTCTTTCTGTCAGCAATTAAAATTTGGAGTTGTTCACGCAGAGGATATACATGTTGATTCTTTTGGGTCATTTCCCAACCGTTCGTGCACTTTCTCCATTATGGAAAACCCATATGCAAGCACTTCAACAAGTGATTGTTTTGCGGTGATGACAGTGCTAATATTCTCGTCTATTGATCAGGCGTATATCTTAGTCGAATCCGGCAGTGTCGATCTAACTGTCTCCAACTTCTTTTTCATATATGCATTCATGGCTATCAAACTCAAGCACGTTGTCGAGATGTGGTCACAACAGTTGACCAACACGCACGATGTAAAATCTTCAGGAGCTTCTATGACAACATTTTATATTGTCGGCCAAAGTGACCGAAACTTATCTATAACCTGATCTACTTGTGCCTGCAGATCATTATTTTCTTGTCCGAGTTGATCCCTTTCTTCCTTGACCTCATGTAATTGTCTTTTTTACTGCTCGTGTTCATGAATGAGGTCATCATGTATTCTCTCTTCTCTTTGTGCATCTTGATGGATGAATTCAAACAACTACATTGATGACCAGTGCTGCAGAGTCTCTGCTTGCATTGTGTTCAGATCTAGGAAATTGATTTGAATAGGTAGGCCGCTGGAAATGGACTTGTCTGAGAGGTATGGGGGAGAGTTTTTTGGATGTGAAGGCGGAGTGAATTAAGGAGTAGGTAGAATGATAACTGGTTTTGGATTAGCAGGAAATTTATAGGTAATGCAGTCTGGTAATGTTTAGTTCCCTTCGATTGCGGTGTGGACACTATCGACTCATCCTCTGGTAGTGGGACCGACCCTAGAAGTAGGGATATCAATGAGGATTTGTGAGGGTCATTACCTTGGAGAGACTCATTATGCTGTTGTGTGGAGTCTACTTCCATCTCTTCTATTGCCATACACATACCAGGGGGAATGGATTCAGACAGGGTCGTGGAGGTGGAGGCTTTATGCAGGGATGGATTTCGCGACCCCAGTGATACTGAAGATGAGGATGGAGGATTTTATTCAACGATGGGTGATGCAAATATTGATTGATCGACCTCGCTAGTGAGGTCGACAATTGGTACTATAGGGGCTGTCTTGGGTTTCTTGGAGACCAGATTTTTAGTTCCTGTTTTCTATTTCGACTTAGGAATTGTTGGCTTTGATTGTGAATGAGGGACAACGTGAGGAATTATTACAGCTAAAGGGGTGGTAATTATCAGATTAAATGATGTAAACTCTTGAAAAGCAATGGATTGCATTGTCTCACCTGAGGGTTCTATGAAGTTTGCAATCATCTGTTTGAGGGGAGACATATGTTGCTCCATTTGAAGAAACATAGGCTCCAAATCATCCTTTGTTTCTCTCTTCCTATTTCTTCCTGATGCTTCCCCTGTTGATGGTTGTGGTCTCATTCCTTCAAATAGGAACCTTTATTTTCCCTTTGTGATCTCGCATGCAACCCTCGGTCATGAACCAACTTTGGTGTGGAATGTTGCTTCGGTTAAGGTAAACTTTTGCAGCCTCATTTAGAATAATTTTGGATGGATGCATCTTGGCTTGATGTATGTGTGCCCATGGGTAACCCCAAACCATATATCTTTTGAAAAATCATCCAATAATTATTTCGGTATTTGCTTTGCCTTCCTAATTGTAATTAGCATCGTTCCATACCAGTCACTGAAGGCCACCTCATTGATTTCTTTGATGTTGGGGTCCCTTGAGGCTCTCCATGGCTCATACCTAAGTGTTATAGGTTGATCATCTCTAATTTGCATCATGTCTCTTCCTTTTGATGGTTTCCATTTCAACATTGCTAGTGTCATGAGTATATAACCAAATATGAAATTGGTGCTTCTCTTATATATGTCTTCATAGGCTTCAAAGAGTTCATTCAGTATGAAGGTCGACCAGTTAAGCACCTCCCCATTGCAGCAGTGTTCCGCAACCAATATTGCATCCAGGGTACACTCATTCTTGGCAAAATGCCTCATTGTTTTCCCTGCTATTATGTAGTAGGTGAATTTTATTTCTTCCTTGCTAATGATATCAATCTTCGTGCCTTTGCGCCCGCACTTCGTCTTGTATTTTTCATAATAATCTTTGTCACCTTCCTTATTTGCTCGCTTTGTTCCTCCTTGGAATGTTGTAGATACTGCATTTTCTCCTGTTGAGAGTCCTGTCAGTCATTGGATGTCATTGACATGAATTGGGTATTCTTTGTCAAGCCATAGTGATCCACCATGCATCTTGCTGACGAGGAGCTTAGTGCATTGCATCGCAGCCAATTGTGTGCCAAAGACTGGTAGACTTTTGAGATTAACCAACATTAATCGTTGGAGGCCTCTGAAATCCTCTTTAACCTTTGTTGTCATGGTGCCATCTCCTTTTGGAACCTCCTCCGTATATACTTCTCGCTTCAAAGTTGGAAATTGGAAATAATCTAAGAGATCACTGTCCACTAACGTTGCCTTGTCATATTTTACATATAGAGTTTCTAACACTGTAATTTGTTCTTCCAATTGGTCCTATGGGACTGAGATAATTGCCTTTGTCATCTTTTTGCGCCTCTGATAGAAGATCGTTATCAGAGGCTTATATTTTCCTCATCTCTCTTGCTACTAGTCCTTATACTGATTTTGAAGTTCTTCTATCACCTGCGTTTGAGACTCTGTAACTCCCCGCGTAGCCATGCAGATCAAGTAGATCAAATTTGACACGACGTTTCTGACTAGATTTGGTAACTAATTGCTATGACAACTTTCCCTGTGTATCTTAATCATGTTATGCTGCTGTCGACTAACCTGGATCTAACTGGTATGACGTAGCACAGGAAGGACAGAATGGGCCGCATGGTTAATAAAGTTTCCATAATGGTGGTTAATTTTTAACTAATTTCTTTCCCAACGGGAAAATATTTTATCGAAATTTGTTTGATAGGTGTATTATTACTTACTTATTTTGGAAAAGACCAGTAGTATGTCAAAAAAGACTATAGAACGTGTGACTATCCCCCCGAACCACAAGTGGCTTGCGGTGACATGACATTATTTCCGCAACCCAACTGACACGTACTATTTATTTTTTGGAAAAATCAATGGAAATTGGACTGTAACTGAATATGTGAATGACTATGCAACTAACTATGCAACTGATTATGGATTGACTATGTATTATTGACTAAAAACCTACTCACGGACTTTCTCCAAGACCCCTTAAATTGGATGACACGACTTTGGACTTGTGGAAAGGCTTCAGGCGTGCATTGTTCACCCATTCTAGTATAATTATGATATCTAGTTGCGCTAGATTCACTGCCCCGGAGTCTTTGATCTCTGCGACCATGAATGGCCCCAACCAATGCATTTGTAGTTTCCGTGGAAATTTCTAAAATTTACTGTCATAAAGTAGAACATGATCCCCTATCTTGAAATCTTTCTTCTTGATGTGTTTGTCATGCCAAGTCTTCCGTCTCCTTTGTTCAACTAATTGGTGGAATTCAGCTAAAAATCTCGATTCAACCAACTCCATCAATTGGTCCATCTTCTCTTTTAAAGTTGCATCATCTATCATTTTGGTGGCCTCATATATGAAGATGCTTGGGACAATGAATTCCACTAGTACCACTACTTCTCTACCATATACCAATTGAAACGATGTTTGCTTGTGTGTCTATTTTACTATCATTATGTAATCCCACTAGTGTGTTTCTTTAGTAGGTTGTACAACATCCATTCATCCATATATACTTCTAAGAACCCGTGAATGTAATCTCTGAAGGTAGCTATGACAATCAGGGAGAAAACAACTGGTGCTTTCTTCAAACCGAAGGGCATGACATGATAGGCATAGGACCCCCATTCTGTTTGTTATCACCAAAAAATGATCATCTATCCATAATTTACTAGATGGATCGAAGTACACCATGTAAGGCCAATTTTACCATAGTAAAATTTCTTTCATTGTAAGAAATTACTTAATAAACCATATTTGTTAAGTTATTTCTGGTTAAACCCATGAAGAATAATTAAATAAATCACTATTTATTTAAATATCTTCTAGGAATAATTAATTAACCATTGTTTAACTAATATTCCTTGTCATATTAGACCCATTTTTGAGAAATAAATAGATAAATTATTAATTATCTTATTTTTCTCTAGGAAATTTAATTAATTAATCACTAATTAGTTATTATTCCTTGTCAAGTTTGACTAAATCCCCTAGGAATAATTAAATAAATCATTATTTGTTATTATTCCTTAACCATATTTCTTGAGATGATAAATAAATCATTTATTTATTTATTATTTCTAAATAAAAGTATCTAACCAATTTAAATATGTTTTCCCTCCAACCAAATATAATAAAATATTCCAAATGGTTAATTCTTGAATTTGCTTATAATATTTTATTATTTCTCATTATTCGAGAATAACCTAATATTTTGTTATACATAGAGGGATTTTACATTCATTCTTCACTTTTGATCATTTTCATTGTTACACTCACTCTTGTAGCTATGATTATTATCATTGTCGCACACCATCTTCTTTTTCATTTGAGTTCTCATTGAGCTCAAACATTTTATTTGTTGGGTTTTACACATTATAGAGGAGAGAGACTACAAAATCTGAAGACATTGAGGATAGCCAAAAACCCATCCCATAGAGGAGGACTGGTAACATTATTTGTTCCCTTCATAGGTGTCATTTAATAAAATATATTCTTTATATATCTAATTTCCATTGGATTATTGGAGTTACTTGCACTTATTTTCTTATTCCATCATGTTGTTTAACTATTTATGTTGCATAGATCAGGGTTTTGGTAGGTTTTGTTTCTATCATTTGCTGCAGATCTATACTATTTAACAACCATTTTTACTGTTGAGGTTGTTTTTCATCCACGGTCTAAATTCATTTCTTTTCGTACACTCTCAATAAGAAAAAATCCCAAGAGATGGTGACTCCACAACATTTTTAATTCTGATTCAGAAACCTAGGTGACCTTCAGTTTTCTGTCACAAGAACCAGTCGTGACAGAGACGACAAATTTCTCTGAGACTTGCTGCCTAAGAACTGAGGAGAATAAATCGCACTTTTCTGCCCCAAACCTGTGATCTTCTAGCCCAAAAAGTGTGATATCCTAGGAATCAGGTCAGTACCTGGGATTTTAGGGTTTCTGGGAATTTTTCTGATATATTCCTGGATTTTACTGAGAGCAATCTGCTAGGTTGGTTGACCACTATCTTAGCCCGCATAGGACTTGATCTACTCTATTTTGCTCGTCGAAGTGGAATTTAGCCCCTTAGGGCTTCTAGTATGCTTCCACCTTTATAGGAGGATTTTAGCCGAGCAAGAAGTCTGAGTTCTTGCATAACTTTCAGCCACATTTTCTAGATTTGTACCTTCCTTCTTCAGATATTCAAAGATAGGTTTTCCATCCAAAGTTCCCTCTTGAACCTTGTTTGGTCATTTTCCTTAGGGTGCCACTACTTGCCCTAGGTTTCACACCCATCTTCCTTTCTTTTGCAGCGATTTTCCTTATTGGTTTTTTGTTGTTGCTGCACTACGTTCCAGAAGCATCGTGTCATTTGATCCCAGTCACAACGATGCTTAGATATCTTGGCATTTTTAGTGTGTTTTTAGTTGACTTCACCACCAACCAACAGAGTGTTTTCAAACCCAGTTTGGGTGGGGTTTTAGATGTTTGATTCGTTGTTCATTTTCTGTTTCTAATTTCAGTTTATTTCAACAATTTTTTTCTTTTTCCAAACACGATCTTGGCTTAATTTATGGGTTTTAACCCGGTACAAAAATTACCTGCATACGAATTCTAAAACACAAAAAATAAACAATGCGAGAGCATAACACATAAAACACATATACACAGATATTTTCCCCTAGATCCCAAAACTGGGACTACTAGCTTGATTTTTCATTATGTTTCTTTCAATATTACAATACATATTTATACATGCCGAAGCATCCAATACCTTGGACCAAAAACCATCACGTCCAAAACCATGGACCGAAAACCATCGCGTCCAAAACCATGTGCGAAAAATCATGCACAATGTTAGTGTTAGTATCTTCACACTTCCAACAGTGATCAAATTGCTCTTTTGCACGCATATTAGGTGTCTCATCCGATCAGCTTCATTCCATTAGGTCATGGATCATCTGATGGTAGTGGTTTTATGTCAATTTTCCTCATGACATTCACTTGCTGACCTGTTCACACATTTTTTTAAGTCATTTATTGTCATCCTGTTTCATTTCATTTATAAAAATCAAGTTTTAGGGTTTCAGTCTCATTAGGTATTAGGGTTTCACCATATCAAATGTCCAAAAAATCATTGATGAATAATGGTCAACAGACACTTGAGGAAGACAATAATTCTCAGAAAGATTTAAATTTTATAATTTGTAAATTTAATAAGTTTAAATAGAGCATTGGTTTACTATTTGTAAATTATATGTAGTTTTATAGTTCCTATATGTAATAAGTGTTAATAAGCTGCTCCTGGTCACATTGCCAACTCCTGCTACTACAAAGTCAAAGCATTCAAAACATCAGTCTATCAGATTTCAAGGAAAAAGGGTCAAGCATCCACAACTAAAAAACAGAGCATTTGACAAAGCCCAAGAACTTTATAAAGTGGGTTTTGATTAATGAAAAATAAAAAAAGTAAAAGGTATAAAAAGGTATCCATGTGTTATCTCACTTCATTGATGAATTTGTAAGTGCAGCTGGCGCCACACATACAACGAGTGTTGCGCACTTGTCCACTGAGCTTCAAAACAACTCAAGTCACCCTAATTCACTTCAAATTACTTAATTGGCATCTCATTAAGTAAGTAAAGATTCCCACCTAGTTTAGCAAGGGTTTTTCATCAATTGTGGTGATTTTCATATCTAAAAAAAAATAAACCCTAGCTATTCTCCAAACTGTCTCATAGACCCCATTCCCTTAATATTTTTTCCCTAAACCCTATACCCTATTCCCAAACCCTAACTCCCACATCCTATTCCTTCACTACATTCACTTCATTATCAAACCCCTCATTCCACATTCATAATACCATCCACTCCCCTCATTTCCCAAAAGAAAACCTTCCTCCTAGCATTCACTTCCTTATACACACTACTTACCTCATATTTCAAAATCTCTTCATACTCATCTGCTTTCACTTCAAATCCATAAGCATGGAGACAGATTCAGATTACAAGAGGGAAGAGGAAAATCTCATTGATTCTTCCAGAGAAGCTCATGTACCAAGAAAGCCACACAAAGGAGGAAAGATCATCTGGGAGGATCCCACTACTCTTACATAATTACTTGCTTGCCCTCTTGTTGTAACTTGCTTTAAACACCAGTCTTGTTATCAATTTTGTGAAATGGTAGAGAGGGTGAAATTTCATCATAAGCTTGCTAGGTTGTTTGTTTTGCATCTCCACAATGGCCAGGTGAACCTTGTTGGTGTCTCTTTCACCTTGACACCTGACACCATTTCAGCAGCAACATGCATCCCTAATGTAAGTGAACAGTGGAATAAGGGGCAGCATGTGGGCAGAGAACATTATGAGCCTTACATTAAGGCTAGATATCATAGGAAAATTAGCAGGGTTTTTCCTTTTGGATACTTGCATAACACTTATGCTCCTCTCATGAAACTCATCATCAAGTATTTCACCTGTGAAGGGAGGTTTTCCCGCCTATATACATATCATGTCAGATTGTTGATGCATTTCACAAGAGTGAGGATGATGAACCTCCCATACTTTATATGCAGGAATATCGAGATGATGGCTCTCTATGTGCAAAAGAAACCTTTTCCTTAGCAATTCAACAATATTTACCACTTCTCACTTATTAAAATTGTTGTTTTGCATCAGCTAATCTTGTTGAACATACCATGGGATACCTTTATTGCCCATGAGATTTTCAAAGGCCCTCAGGTGATTCCATCAGTGCCTCAACAGGAACGAGGAATATCAGAATAGTTAGGCGTTCATGAGACTGAAACTACAGGTGTGTAGGTGTTTGTCACCTATGAGAGAGGCACCAGGAGGCTTTTTGCTGCTTCCAGTCGATACTATCTCCACCAGGGTTGGAAGGGGTCTTTTTTTCTTCACCAGACCACAGGAAAATGTTATCTTCACCAGGGGTGAAAGTGGATTTGCCTTCTTCTCCAGCTATACAGATTGGCCATCAATCAAAGAGCAAAGATAAAGGGAAACAAAATATGCATGAGGAGGCCCTTCTTGAAGGGAAAGATAGGGATTTTGTTTTGATTGAGGAGGATGTCACTGATTTTGGCTCTCAAAGCTCAAGACTAAAAGACATGATTATCAAAGAGAAGGAGGTTGAAATACAATCCTCGTCACTTGATCTTGAGAGGGCCACATGGATCATCAATTTTCTTGAGCAAGAAAACAAGCAACTGACAGAGAAGCAAGCTATTATGGAACTACAAATGATTAGGGAAAATAGGAAAATGGCAAAGAAGAGAAAGATCAAGATGACCTCCCTTGAGCAAGAAATTGAGGATGACCAAGAATCATGGTTGGAGAGGGTGAACATTCACCTGGAAAAGATGCTTGAGAAAGCCAACAAAGAGAAGAAAATGTTGCGCCATATGGCCTATCACTACCTAACCTGGAACAAAATTTGCAAAATAAGGGTGAAGAAGTTAAAGGCCAAGCTAAAAAGAGCTTTGAGGAGCAAAAAAGAGCAAGATAAACTCGAGATCTTGGCTGAAGCATAATTGGCTCATCAAAGCACTTAACAAGGGTCAATCATGCCAAAATTCAAGAAATTTGGAGAAATTTTTGTCAATTTTGAATTTTTTAATGTAAAAAACAAGGTTTTTCAGTAGGTGGCGTTGCGCTTTTGTTGAAGGCATCCATTTGAAAAAAAGTTTATATTTTTGGAATCAGCATGGAAAAATATGGAAGCTCAGAAATGGTTGAGAATTTTGGACAAGTTCTAGGTCTCCAAAAGGGTAAAAATCACCCAAAAAGTGCCCTCTCTGCCACTTTTTTGCCACACAGGAAGCAGTCTTGGGAGAATCAATTTTTGGAGGGGAAAATTCAGAAATTCAAGTTGTTCCAGAAATTAGACTCACCAAGCTTTCCAATGAGCTATCCTGCACCTGATTTGGACTCCGGGAAGCCTTCCAAAATTGACCTTGAAAAAGGATTGCGCATAGGATGAATTTTGCCAGTTTTGCCTAAGTTTCCAGATTTCGCCTAGTTTTCTCTACAATTGACTTTTTCTTGCTCTCTTGGTGAAATTAGCATGGTTAATGATGTAACATGATGTAATTATGGATATAAAACACTTAATAGGGTAGATACATCAAGTCAAAGGCGGTTTTCAACTGAATGAATTGGTTTCCTTGGTTTTAGAGGCAAGTTGTTCCACTGCCTATTTTCTTGTTCCTAGTTTAGATGTTGTTGAAATAGCTCCTTAACTCATGGATTCGACCCGTGATGGCTAGCATAGGTGGTTTGATGCATATAGTATGTACTTTCTTAGTCATTTGTAAAGTTTCAACTCTTGTGGATGCTTTGAGCTTCATTGTAAATAACTTCTGCAGTTTGGCAAGGAAATGAACCAAGGTTTTGCAACGTTTTGTGGAATCCTTGTGGTAATGTGTCTTGGCATTGTTTCTTCCTTTGTTATTTAGTTTCTCTTATGTGCATATGTGCCAGCATCTATTTATTTCTTCATAAATAAATGAATCAAGATAAATAGGTGGAATCCATTGATATTCAGTGCTCTGCCTTGAGGATACATGTAGCTTTTAATGTTTTCTGTTGTTTGAGGAGGACTCATGAACTTTGCATGCCCTCCCAACCTCCTCATTAGTCTTCAAATTACCATCACACTCAATTCAAAGTGCCAAAACACCTACCTACCTCGCCCCACAGAACATCCTGCAAATCTGAGTTGATTTCCTGAACCCAAAGATGCCTTCTTCATTTGATCCAGCAACCAACTACCAAAATCAATCAAAATCCTTTGACCTAATATACCTAGCCTAAAATCAACATTTCATTTCAGTGATCTCAAGCCCTAGTTGCCATATTCTAATTGTTGGGTTGTGTTATATTCTTTCCACATAGTCAACAGGGGGTTTGAGGGGTACCCGTAACCCCACTTTATGGGGTCTGGGGTAGAGCCCCGGAAAATTTTGGTTTTGGACCCTATGTTAGGTTGGGCGGACCCACCTATGGTTTTGTGCATGATTTTCACACATGTTTTTTTGGACGCAATGGTTTTCGGTCCATGGTATTGGATGCGATGGTTTTTTTGGTCCATGGGATTGGACGTGATGGTTTTTCGGTCCATGGTATTGGATGCTCCGGCATGTAAATATGTATTGTAACATTGAAAGAATATAATGAAAAATCAAGCTGGTAGTCCCGATTTTGGGATCCACTGGGAAATTTCTGTGTATATGTGTTTTATATGTTATGCTCTCGCATTTTTATTTTTCCTGTGATTTAGAATTCGTATGCAGGTAATTTATGTACGAAGTTAAAACCTACATTTGGTATCAGAGCTGTTTTGGCTTCAAGGGGACGCCTTTGTTGCTGAGGGGTTTCGCTCGGGCCTGTGGTAGACCCTGTTCAGTGGGAGATCTGCAAGAACAATTCTGGTGGTGAAAGAAGATGGCGAGCAACGAAAAGATAGAGATTGAGAAGTTCAATGGTCAGAGTTTTGAGTTGTGGAAACTCAAGATGGAGGATCTGTTGGTGGATAAAGATAAGTGGATCGCGGTAGATCCGGGCACTAAACCAACGGGAGTGACTGATGAAGAATGGAAGAAGCTGGATCGGAAGGAAAAGAGCACAATACGATTGTGTGTCTCAGATTCAGTATTGTTGAATGTATTAGGGGAAGCTACGGCGAAGGCTTTTATGGGACAAGTTAGGGACTTTGTACCAATCTAAGTCTCTGGTGAATAAACTGT
>APFE031624185.1:0-44537 GCA_000404065.3 Pinus taeda
AGGGGTGTACAAACTTCCTAGGGTATACATCCAGCTGAAACAAAGACCTCTAGATATTCATGCTCCACACCCAACAATTCCCCTTTGTGATAGTTCATCTACCCTCATGACCCTTCATCTACTCTATGATTGTTACATCCAACTATTGACACTTGAACTTCCACTTTACATGAAGTTACATTACAATGCACATGTGCTTATGTGAGACAAAATGGCTTGAGAAATCCGTGCAAGACATCACTGACACTCGATCCATTGAGGTGAGACCAACTTTTTAACATGCTTCTGATGGTGAAGGTGGTGAGCTGATGCCAAGCTTTGTCATCCGTGATGGTGTGCATGCACCCCATGGTGACATCTTGCCAAAGAGAACTCTTGCCTCTGTTGCATCTGGTGCATTGATATGGCTCCTTCATCCAACTCGTCTGCAAACATGCGCATGGTCTTCTTAAGTGTGGTTGAACCGGCAACACATTGATGCATAGTGTCCGTTCTGATCTTCAAGTGTGTGCTTGTGGTCATGCTTATCAACTTTCTGAAGTACATGTTCAGCTCCAAGTTGGACTTGCTTATTGTCTTCGCCTTGGTGAGTGTGGTGAATGGGTTGGATCGCATGCGTGCGCACAATGACATGTGTGCTGTTGAATCCCTTGCATGCGACCAACAACACTTCTCACCATGTCTACTTCATGCCAGCTACTAGGATGGATATTTAACTTGTACGAGCACAGTTTGATCCATGAATGTATGTTGCGCCCCCTGTTGCTCCTATTCTTGTTGCACCCATTCGCTTGTATGTGCAGTTTCATGTTCTCCCTTGAGTTGCTGCTTTAGCACATGAAACTCCTTCTTTGTTCCATTCTTTGTCTTTGGGTGATCTTCATGTCATGTCATCACCTCATAGCCTAAGTCTACAAAGCTACTTTCATCACCAATGGATCTTCTTGAGCCTGCAACTTTGTTATGCCTCTATGTTGTCAACAACCTTCCTCTCATGTTCACTACATCTGGTATGTTGCCTTCAGCTACCGTTCATGATGTTGCTCGATGTGATGTTGTTGTTGTCATATCTTGATGTCTTTACCTATGAACAACTTGATGTCTTCGTGAGTAGGCAAGCTCATAGACACTTGATCGACTGCATCCCCAAGTGTGCTCTGAACGGTGTCTTCAACTCTGCTCTCCTAGAAACCATTGTACCTTCACTGTTAAGAGGCAAATGAACACATGCAATACCTGGAGACATGGAAACACTCATGACAAGCAATTTGTCAGTCAAAAACCAAAATGAACTTGAGAAGTGACTTGCAACATACCTGTGTGACTGATCATGAAGGTTGCGCAATTTTGGCCGGGAGGTCAGGAGACTGACTGCCAAGACTGCAAGGCACAGTCTGGGCTACTAGGAGACTAATTGACTGCTAGAACTACACAATGCACAGTCCAGTCTGGCTGTTGACTGTTGGAATTGTTCAATGCACAATCTCAGCTAGCAATGGATGCAAGCCCAATGACTGCATTGCGGAATTTTCTAGGCAGCAGTCATTGTCCCTCATAAATGCACAAAACAGTCCTGGAGGACAGTGGCTAGGTAGAAATGCACATTTATGGAGAGGAAGATAGAACCTTCCTTCCCCGAATTGTGCAATGTTGTCTCAGTGAAGGCAGAGTCTCGGCCAAGGTTGGCCAAACTCGTCGATGGGCAACTGAAAGCGAATGTGAATGTGAATGCATGGCAATACTGAGTGTAAGAATAAGTTAATGCTCATGCATGCAAATGGTGAATGACACATTTAGAAAATGGAACAACATGCATGTGGGTGAGGCGAGTCACCGAATCGGTGACCATTCGTGAAAAATAGTTTCATTCATGCGACAGCAGTGAGATGTTAAAAAAAATTGAACCCATGCTAGTACAAGCTAAAACGTATCAAAATGACAGCAAGCGCTCACTGAAATCAAGCAGACGGAGTTCATACGAAGCGAAACACAAAAAGCGCTAGAAATACAACACAAGTCATGGAAAGAGAGCTTACCCCAAAACAGCTAAGTTGAGTGTGCTGACAGCTCCTAGATGCTATGTGGGATGTCAAAGCTACAAGGTTCATGTGAGGAATGAGCTCTGCAGCGTCTAGTTGATGAGTTTTGATAAAATCAGGGTTGTGTCATGCGTGCCACAAATCTAGGGAAAGTGACACTTGGTGGGAGGTTTCTAAAACGACCCTTGCATGTAACCTCCAACTGCCACAATAGATCCCTGAAACAAGGGATTCCTTTACATGTTGCCTTGCGAGAAGTAGCCCATGCATGCAAGTCTATTTTTCTCGGTCCTGGAGGGAACCGATCAACTCAGCTGCACATGCAAGAGGCTACACAACTACTGGGAGCAAATGCGCATTTCTGGTTGGGAGTTGGGATGGTTGCCTAGGAGATTTGTGAAATTTCTAGGCAGAGCAGCTGACTACTGCCCAGATTTGCGCAAATTCTGGGTTGAGCAGCCCTGCTAAGGAAAATTGTGCAATTTTCTCTGTGAGGGTTAACTGGTAGAATTGCGCAATTTCTGGAGAGAAGGCTAGTTTCCCTCCAGAATTGTGCAATTTCTTGGGGTAGCTGCTCAGCCTATCGCTGAACCAAGTTCGGGTGAACAGCTTGTGATGGGAATGCATCAAGTTGTGATCAACATGTTGCCTTTGTGCAAGAAAAACACTGAAGCTTGTGTACTTGACGAAGCAAGACATGCTGCTGTGGAGGTTGGAAGGGAGGCTCCAAAATGAAGCTAAGGAAAAATTTTGGAGGGTGGTTTTAGTCGCTACAACAAAATCATAACTGAGCCTTACTTACACAAATAAGGAAGCTTAAAAGTGACAATAAATCACTAAATGACAAGTTAGAACAACTTCAAGAAGTAGTATTGAACTCTGCAGTCATTTCAGTCCAAGTTGAAGATAAAGAAACAAATATCGATCCAGTAAAAATAGTAACTCAAGTAGAGGATAAACCTACTGAACTAAAGACACATGCAGAAGTTTCAGTTCAAACGATGGACATTCCAAATGATGATTTGGTAGAGAACTCAACAATAACAGCATAGGAAGGGAATCAGTAAACAACTGCAATAAGGGGAATTCCAACCAGAAGAACTAGTTATCGACATCCAAATCACAAGAACAGACTTTCCAATCAATCTATGTACCGATATCCCTTTGAACATAAATGAAAAAATTATTTCCCAAGAATACTGAAGTTTCCAAAATCCAGTCCTACGATAACTATTCATCACAAATTTCCAGAGATCAAAAGATTCCATAGAATATTAATCTAGGATGGCCCTATCCGTTCTCAGTGCGACAATTTTGTCTATCACTCAAAGCATCATATCATCTTGTATGAACGAAGATGAAAGTTTAGAGATGAGAAGATATTCTTAGTAAGCTTTGTGGACAAAGCTTCTTGAAGAGAGAGGCAATGTTATGAATATAATTCATATAAAAACAATAAATATAAATATAATAATTAATAATTAATTAACTAATGGTTAGTTACTTACTAATGAGAGGGCATGTCTTAGAGACATGACCATTCATGAACAGGCACTTGCCTAGGGTATATAAGCAGACCCTCATTTTCATTTGTAATCATCTCTTATCTTAAATCAATTCAATATACATTTACATGTCTTATAATTGACATTTACGTCTTTGAATTATTTTAAAGATTTTTGTTGCGTATACGACTTTTGGCAATTACAGAATTCAAACCAATTCATACCATAAAGGGTCATGGCCTATGTAAGCTATTCTTTGAAGCAAGAGATGCTCACGAACAAGATCTTTCAGGTTGGGAGTAGGAAATCGAAATGTATAATATTTAATATGTTCCTTAGTCCAAGTCTACAGCACCATGGTATGCAGATCTACGACAATTTATGGAGCATAACACCTTTCCTTCGCACTTATCGAATAAACAAAAGAGGGCCATTTGTTTGAAATCTCTATCTTACCAATTGGTTCATTGAGTGGTTTTTTGAAAGCACCACAATGGTGTCCTTCTGAGGTGCCGTTAGCCGCAATATACAAAGAAGGTCGTGAAATATTTACACGATGGGCCGACAAGTGGCCACTACGTGGGAGACACTACAACACGTATAGTTATGAGGGCCAAATATTATTAGCCCACTCTATTTAAGGATGCTCATGCTTATGTCCACGACTTCCAAGCATGTAATAGATACATCTATCATGATCAAAGGTTAGTCGCCCCACTGCTACCAGTAGTAGTTGAAGAACCATTCCAACAGTGGTGCCTTGATATTACTGCAGAAATTTTTCCTCATTCATCAAAGCAACATCGATATATCCTAAGAGTGACAAATTACTTCACTCAATGGTTAGAAGCGGTTCCTATCAAACAAGTAAATGACCAGGAAGTCATCCACTTCTTATAACATAATATTATTACCATGTTTGGCATTCCTACATCACTTTTCTTTGACATATTTTTCATCGTTAAAACTTTACGAATTTTCATTAGAAATTGCAATTGTATTGAAACATGCATCTAATTATTACCCACAGGGAAATGGTTTTGATAAATCCACGAATAAGAATCTTATCCACATAATCAAGCAAAACCATATTCTTTGAAAAAAGGAATTGGCATAAAGCTTTGACCAATTCTCTTTTGGTTGACCGTGTAACTCCAAAGCCTTCCCTGAGAACCTCGCCATACTTCCTAGTTTATGTTAAATAAGTTATCTTGCCTTTGAACCCATATCTTATGGCCTTGCAACTCTCTCAAGAGTCATAAGGTAGACCTTGCCTCCTGGTTCAAAGCAGGATAAATACACTACTTAAACTTGAGGAAGAAATGCACAAACAAAAAGACCAATTTGTTGTACATTAGAAACGTGTAAAGCTCTAGTTTGAGAAGAAGTCCACTGGGGCAAAGAGATTTGATGTGGGTGACCTAGTCCTTAAGTGGAATAAACCCCATGAAGAAAATGGGAAACACACAAAGTTCGAGCATTTGTGGATTGGACCATTTGTTGGAAATGAAAAGCTCAGCCATAATTCTTTCAATTTGAAATCATTAGATGAGAGGATTGACCCCCTTCCCCTAATTGACTGAGATATAAATAATTACTTTTAATAGAAACTACAAGTTGCACTTTTTGTACATTTGTTTTGTTTCTCTTTCTTTCACTTTTGTTTGTTGTTTTTATGTTATGTAAGTTGTAACACCCCCTCCTCCCAGGTCTACCCATGAAACCGACCAACCAGGGTAAACATGCATCGAGAGAGGTCACTATAAGGGATTCAACCTCCTTGGTGACCTTAAGGAAATGGAATTGACGGAACATCTTAAACGAACCCACCCACATCAGAACCAACACCCTCAGGAAACATGTCAACCCCTCAGACATCAAGTCCCTGAGTCCCACTGATGTTTTAAGCCTTAACCCCTAGTCGCTCTCTTGTTATAGGCATGACAGCATCCAGAAGCTAAAGTCACTCTCATAGGCCTATGTGTCAGCATCCCTAGACTCTTTTCAGTAGACCTATGCCCCTAAGATTTGAGCCACTTTTCTAGCCCAGATTCCCAACCGATGCCCAGAACTTGTTACAACCTCCAGAATCCATCAAAGATGTGTTGACAAGATAAACAAATCAAAAATCAACCTTAGGACTATGCCTGAGCATCCCCAACTGGGACTAACATTCTATCAAACACTTGGCATCAATGCAACCTACAAGTCTAGGATATAAGACAGAGCATAAATGACTGAAAGTGCTTATGAAACATAACCATAAGTATCAACACCTTCTCCATTGAAATGTTATAGCATCAATTAGGTCTTGCAACCATCATATAACCATGCTTACAACCAACATAAAACCATATAAATATCATAGATATGAAACCATCAAGTCCACATATAAACAAGTGAAAAAGTAAGAGAACTTATCTTTTATTAATCATAGGCAAATCAAACTAGGTTTGGGACTTCCACATACCACTCGACCATAGACATGGATGAACCAAATATTTCTTTTAGTCAGTCACCGATGTGCCATATTCCAAGCATGAATGTGGGATCTCATAGAAAAACCAAGGGAGTCCAGAGGTTAAACCACCTCCACCCTCATCAAACCGTGATCACACCAAAACTGACACTCTGATCACAATCGAACTAAACTTGGAATGCTATCTGGAATCCATCACTATCCTTCAGGAAATTTCCGTCTCCTTGTCTCTCAAGCTTTACTACAATCCAATCCTAGATCACTAGGCCCTAAACCAACACCAGTCTCTCAGGATTTACCGCAATCCAAACCTGGATCACGAGGCTCTAAATCAAGACTTCTCCCTTGGGCTTTACTGTGTATCCTGCCAAAATTGGTCAAGGGATTCCTAGGCCTTTGGGAATGAACCTTGAGACCACCTTCGCCACATATTTCGAAATTCAATCGGCAAACCAAATCTCAAAGTCGAGATAAACATCCCAACATACCATGGCATCCAGAAAAAGGAAAGGCTAGGCTGAAAACCACTATCATAACGCGGCGAAACCATGCCACTGATAGCAAGAGAAACATACACCAACATGAAAAATCGTGCATGTCAAAACCAGCTAAGAAATCACACATACAAAAGGTTACCTACAAGTATTCCTACTGAAGTTTCCTGATCCTGATCTTCTTCCTTGATTTGTTTTCCTTTCTTTCCATTCACTTGCTTTTCCTTCCTTGATCTAAAGTTAGAGTGATCCAAGAAAACTCTAAGTGATCAAGAGTGAGAGAGAGAGAAAGAGAATAATGAGAGAGCTCCAAAATTGAACTGACAAAAGGTTACACTGACCAAGCTTGAGCCAAGAGCCTACAAATTGATCCTCGGAAGCCTTTTTATTAATGAGGCCTATAATTTCTTCATTTTCCATTCTTTTCCTTCAATTTCCTCCTCACATGCAACCTCTAACCTTTCACCTTACATTTCTCCTAATTTCCTTTATTTTCATAAATAAATTTTCCAAGAATGCCTTTTTTGCCTTAGCCTTTTCCAATTTTCCTTAGCCAAAACACACATCCAATGATGCCCACTAGGATATATTTCCCAACATTCAACTTGGAATAAGTGTCCCTTACCCGTGATCTTATTTTTTCATTTATTTACATTATTATATAGAATTTTCACTAGGGTTGTTACAGAACCCTCCCCCTTGGGGAACACCATCCTCAGTGTTAAACCACACCAAGACCTCAGTAAAACCACTGAAAACAAACATACTTCCCATGGATCTTTATAACTTAAATCGTTGCAGTATTTACAATGAAAGACCTGCTCAAAAGAAAAACATCATGACAACATGATAACATACCGCATACTAGAGCTTTATAACATAGCTCATTACAGTATTTACAATAACCACAAATGCACATTTGTTAAACCTAAAAATAAAAGGGATACGATGCACGTATCAATCAACAATGGAGTCCAGAGGCTCACACCTCCACCCTCAAAGTAATACAAGGATTCACCTCCTTCCCAGGAAGTCCAGAATCCACTGACACAGTCAAAGTTGCATCCAATGTCCAATGCTATAATCCTGCGCCACTTATCCCCTTAGTGAACAATTACAAGCTCATTGTTCCAGGGCACACTCCCAATGTACATCTAATTCCATCTGGCAATGCTCATGACCAAAAAAAATATATATGTGACCTTCCCTTCTCTACTACACAATTCCTCGGGAAATCTGGTCACCCCCTTCCGTGTAGTCACTCACCTTCAAAGTTCCCCAGCATCCCCTATCCTGGGTGATCCATCCCTTGGCAAGGCTTCCTCACATCGGAAGATTAAACAACCAAGGCATATACTTGCCTCAACCATCATACCGTTCATAGCATGCTCATGGCAGTCAATGGACACTATTGGGTACCAATGTCCCACAATGGCCCTACTCTTGAAGTACTCTACCAACATACTGCTACATGTTCCAAATCATTTTGTTGTTGTTGCCCCTTCTTACAGTCAATTTCAACCACCCAACTGGGCATGTTCATGCATTCTTATTCCAAGAACATAATTTCTATTAGATTCAAATAAATTGAAATAACTTCAAATCATACCTCCTTGGTAGCTAGTCAATCAGGTGTACTTTCAATTTTATTCTCTTCCTATCACAACAAGTCAAACTAATTGTTTGATCAAAACATCATGTATAAACATAGTTAGCTCAAAACACAACCACCATAGATCAACATCACAAATCACATGTAACAATCATAAACCACAATCATAGATCATATATAATCATCATATACCATAGTCATAAATCACATGCATAACAAAACTAAAATAAAATGTTGATACTTATCCTTTCATCAATCCTTAGCTTCTACATTTGTCTTTATTTTGTACACATTCCGGATCGATTGCCACACCCGATAAACACCTAGTGCCTTCTCCTCAAGTATTGTTTTCTACCTTTTTGGGCTCGAGACACACAAATGACTAAAAGGGACCTTTTCGAGTTTTATTTTCCATGTTTTTTCAAACTCTCTAGATATGAAAAAGATACTGAGTTACACCTTTGTCGGACTCGTTAAAACATTAAATGACATCAGATTCGCCACCATGATGAACATGAGCTTCTCCTTCCTAGGGCTCATTAATCTTACTAGGTCAGATTCATCTGAAGGATGGACTTATATTACAAGCATATGTTATCCTCGCCAAGCTTGTGTAAACATAACTGGGGTACTCCCCAGAAATGGTGAGGGAAAATTGGAAGTATTTCATCAATTGTATTCACTTGAGACTATCTATCGCTCTTGAAAATTGACACTCATCTATTATTCATGTCGGGTTTTGGGACATCCTCACTCTGTCACTCGCCTCCCTGGGCTTTGGGTTATCCATTTTAAAAACTCTCATATGATCTCTACCACGTCACCATGACCTTTGATCATATGATGTCAAATGTTGCCAAACTCCAGAGTCGTGTCATCTATATGTTCAAAAGAAGTCTTCCTACCTATACATTGTTTGATCATCTTGGATTACTCTCATTCATTGTGTTCCTGTTTCATGTCGATGATGAAGGATTCATTATGACCTTCCTTCAGTGGATCACTTCCTGTCGACTTTAGCTCATTATCTAGGAAGTTGATCTAGAAACTCCTTTCCAGTACCTTAGAGCTTGCATGCCTCAATGGCAAGTTCTTCGCACTCGACAATAGGTTCTCATCATTAGCCTTTGATCGAATGATTTCACGGGTGTTCGACTTCAATTCCTTATTCACACCCCGTGAATTTTGCTGCTGGTACCTTGAGAACCATTGTCATTATGGTGGTTTCTCTCACGTTTGTTAACGATTCACAGCATTGACCAGTAATCAAGAGACTTTATAACATGTTTGACTATTATAGATGTTGTTATGTCGCACAGAGGTTCAACTTGGGAAATTTCATGACACAACAATCTTATTTGTGTTATTAATGCCTTGTTAATTTGCATTGCCTCTGCTCTGAACTCAGCAGGCTGGGGAAGACTCTTGAACCTCTCTACTTGAGCTGATAATTGAGCAATTTTCTCATCTTTTGTCTTTGTCATCTGTTCATTCATCGCCTTCAACTTTGATAATGCCTCTGATAATTCTTTTTGTCTCTGAATCGATCCTCTGTTTCTCTTCATGCAACTGTTTTTTGAGTTGGTTATTTAACTGTTGCTGTGTGGACAGTTGCTGTTGTAGTTGTTCTGACTTCTGTTGTTCCTCCGATAGCTATGCTTGCAGTGAAGTGATCACTTGATCCTTTTCTTTCAATAAATTGCTTACCTCCGATGCCTTATCCATGGTGGCTGCCGAATAGGCACCAGCATATTGAGATAACTTTGTCAGGTCATCGGAGGGGTCGAATTCTTCCCTCCATACCACATTGGTTGTTATTGTTTGTTCAGGGAATAGAGAAGGTTGATCAATCTTTCTCCTTTTTCGTTGTCGCTTTATTACAGCCCTATGTTTTGGGCTATAGAAAACATCCAGTGGAGGAATGTCCTCCACCTGCAAAATAATTTTTTTGGAAGGATTCTTTTGAATTATTTCTACTACTGTAGTTGGGGGTAGATCACTGGTTCCTTTGCTTGGAACCTCCTTTGATGTTGTATCTTGTGTATCGGCCACTTTAGATGTATCGGCATCCATTGAGCTCTCAAGATTGCTTATAATTGTATTAAATTGTTGCCATTCCTCGAGCAATCTTGGGTCCATTTGGGTATCGACACTCACCTCCTTGCTGCTCTACTCCTGCTACTTTTTCTGTTCCTCCTGCCATATTCTCTCCTGTTCTTTCTTTTCTACTTCCTCTCTGTCTTTCCTCTGTGATTCCTCTTGTTCTTTCCTCTTTTCCTCTTCCTGTTCTAACCTCTGGAGTTCCTCCTGCTCTCTTCTTTGGACTTCTTCATAGATTTCGGATGTAGCAGGAGGTTCGCTGGTAAGCTACTGCTTAGGCTCGCTTGATTGTATCATCGGCGCAGTGGCTAACAAATCTAGAGGTAGAGTTTGCAACCTCTGCTCTCTAAGTTTATTAAATTCTACTAATCCGTCATCATGGTATCTCATTCTAGCTAGCTACTGCACTTGGAATATTGACTCGGCTGAGGAGAATAGGTCATCAAACTCATCTTCCTTATGTTCAAATTTAGTGAGTTTGGCCTGGTCTAGAGCATTATAGAGGACTTTCTTCGGGTCGAAACGTCTATTAGGCAGAGTGGTGAGACATAGGATGTTAATTTTCTCTACCTCTTTATCTGCATGTTTATAATCATGCAGATTATAGACGCCACACCTTAGAGGAAAAGGAGGCCAAACTTGCTTCTTTGAATTTCTGAGAGTCTTTGTAGCTGATGCGGTTGTAAGCTGATATGTTATCTCACGAGCTAATAGTTTGTCTAGTATGTACAAGGGGAGGATATGAGGCCTGGCCTGACTGCCAAAAATTCTTACATAAGTGAATTTTTCTTCTCCAAACCAGGTTCCTAAGGCTGTCAAGTCAATCTCTGCCTGAGAGGAGATCTTAGGGGCAGGTCTATCAAAAATTGCATAGTAAATAGGTAGCATGAATCCATTGCAAACTTGATATAAATGATGTTTATAATGAGCTTTCCATAAATTCTGGTGGTAGATATGAATAGGCATAGGGTCATGTGGAGTCCATCTCCACCCTAACACAGGAAACTCGGAATTAAAACAAAGGGTGTCCAAAATATAGGCACTAAAGTAAAATGGAGGGATGAACCTATCAGTAACACGGGATTTGTTTCTGAATTCAAGAATAGCCGTAGCCAACTTATCCGACAATATAGTCCCCCAATCCATAATTTCACTATTACATGTTGCTTTCATCAAAGGTACCATCTCTATGGAAAATTTTGAAGAATCATGCAATCCCAACTTTTGACACATCATGACTCCAACATAACAATAAGGAGAGCATAAGGAGTCGACGGAGTACTTACCCGAAGACTCATGTTTGTGTTTCGCCGGGTTCTGTCTCCATTCTCGTATAAGCTCCGATTCAGTTTCATTCTCATCTCGAAACTTCTCCAGAAATGCTTTATTGTACTTCTTCTCTGGTTCAGGAAAATGGTACATTTGTCTGAAATCATTGGGCTGAAATGAACCGAATACTCTGCCATCAATAGTGCATAATGTTCTGTCTGTAATTGGAATTTCTTCAATTTCCCATCTCACCACATCCGTATACGGAAGAATTTGCTCTCGAGCCGCTATCCTGTGTAGGTAGGAATCAGCCAAATCTTTTAAAGTAGCATCAGATTTTCGGCTTGAACCTGCTGTAGCTCGTACCAATGTTTGCTGAGGTTCCTCGGCTTCAACCAGGTTGTAAATATTCTGCCAAGTAGTACTGCCAAGGCCGAGACATGTGGTATCTGAGATTAATCGCTTTTTGCTTGGTCCCGGAATGGTGGCATGTTGTCCTGTTACCACAGAAGCTAAAGTCGTTCCAAACTTCTTAGATTTCTTCCCCATTTGGCCTGAAATCGTTACTGCGGAAAAACTATGCACAAGAGAAAAATGAACGTAATGCGGAGAATAGATGGTGAAAACCAAGTATGGAGGAATTGTGTCAATCAATTAATAACGGCAGATTTATCATAAGGCTCCCGCGGATACAATCTCTGAAGGGATTTAGGCATAACTGCTCATTAATTGGCTGTTTAAACCTGTCAAACATTTAAATGCTCATTATATCCTTTACTTGTCGAATAACCGTTTAAGCGTGGATTTGATTTTTTGGCGGTTGGACGCAAGCAAATCACTATCGGGAAGAGAAAAGGCTTTCAATGATAATTAATATAATATAGCGAAATCATATCAATCCTTTTCGAAAGTCGCATTTGGGTTCATCGCAATCAGCGATTGGAGGAAGCCTTGGGCAATCTTATTTAAGTTTTTTGCAATCCCCGATCGCCGATAGCGATATCGCTTGACTCGCATCGAGAGTTTTAAGGAGGAGAGTTCATTATATTCATATCGCATTCCCCAATTGCCGATTGCGATATCGCATCGGACCAAGGGGAGGGGCCTTTTATTATTTTTTTCCCAATAACCGATGGTTATTCGCTCTTGTCACATCGGGGAGAATCAATGGGTCATGGTTATGCATCCTTTGTTGTTGCGATATGCGATCTTGCGATCACTTTATTGCAACAATAAAGAATTATTCGTTTTATTGTTAAGACCGATTATTTATCAATTCAAAAAGGTTTTTTAAAATGTTTTGTTTGTTTCCGAACCTTTGGAAGAGTGATGGGCTAATAACAATTTAATCTAAAAGGGACCCATTTCATATTATAATTTTCTAAAGTAAAATTTTATGAAATGGGGGGTTGTTGTATAGCACAACAATTGGCGATTCGCTGGAAGAAACAATTATCTCTGAAAAAAGATATTGGAATATTTGAACTTTCTTTACATAGATATCTTATCAAAAAGGAAAATTCTAATATAAATAAGTATACACACATTCTGAATATAATAAAAGCATGTTTTTTGCTAATTCCTTCTCTCGTTAAAATTAAATACATTCTAAGTTTTAAATTGGCATTTATTGGTTGATACCGATAAAACAAAACACCTTTCCAACTTAGCCTTTTTAATTGACTCCTTTGTCATAGGTAGAGCCTTTGCTGCCAGCAAATGTTCATAGTTTCAACAGGGATACCTTTTAACCGTTTGATTGTCCACGACCCCTCCCATCTCAGAGTATGATTAAAAGAATGAATTCAAAACATGTTTTCATATTTTGTATCTCTTTTCTTTTCCATTTTTTGTAAGATAAAAAGCCATTGTCCTGGTTTGGTTGCCAGTCGATTTGACAATGCCATTCATTGGTTGTAATCTAATCGAACAAGCTGGCTCGTGATGAGACCCATTGTCTTATGCTTATAAGCCATTACCCTGTTTTGGTATGCAATGTTGGTAATGTCGGTTAGACTATTTCCCAATGATCATGGTAAGCAGGCTTGCGATAAGACCCCTTATCTTTATATCAGATATTTTAGAATTACACTCTGAGTAATCATAAACTTGGATTAATGGGATGGACAATTTTTCTCCTTAAGAGAAAAATATATGACAAGGTAAGAGTTGAGGATGCTAAGATTGAATCAGTCTCTGTTTTGATATTGGTAACCCTTTTGTGTCCAGTTTGAAAACATTAAAATGATTTACAGTAGTTCTAAATCTTGAGAGGATTTTCACAAAAATAAAATGGGGTCTTCAGAATGTTAATATACCTAATTTCCTAGAAATTGTCCCTTTTGTTTAAGATTTCTATTTTACAAAAGTAAATATTAAAAGTACTTCTTCCAAGCAACATTTCAATATAGCAAAGGCCAATAGAAGCTATTTTACAACTTTATTTCCTAATGGTCCTAACAATTGCAAATCCTACTAAACTTAAAAGAGAAGGGGTTACCTCCTCAATTGAAGAATTTCTTTAAGATGAGGCCATTAACAGGAAGAGAGTCCCTCTTTCCTGATAGATCTTGTAATATGAAAGTCGAATGGCCTATCTTCTCGCTGATCTGAAATGGTCCAAGCCACATCTTTTGAAATTTGGTGTGTTTACCTTTATCCTCATGTGCTTTGTCCCATTTTAGAACTAGATCACCAACCTGCAACTGTTTAGAACTAGACGAAGCTGAATCAAATGATGACTTGATTATCTGCTGATGTTTATCATGAGTAATTTTGGCTTTCTCTCTCTCTTCTTCCAATTTTAAAATTTGATCATGTCTGAGTTGGATAGAAGAAGACGGTCTTTCTTCAATAAACTGAACTAGGGCTAGAGAAGGAAGCGCTAGATTGGTCGGTAGTACTGCTTCTTTCCCATATACAAGATTGAATTGAGAAGTACCTATAGAGGCCTTTTGCATTATTCTATCAGCCCATAGTGTGAATATTGAAGATTTGTGCCAGTTTTATGATTTTGTTCGATAGTTCGCTTAATGATTTTGAGTAGATTTTTATTGGTAGATTCTGCCAGACCATTACCCTGGGGATAGTAATTTGCAGAATATTTCAATTTAAATCCTCTTTTGATAGCAAACTCAAACATGGCATTTCCAGAGAAATAAGACGCATTATCAAAAACAAGAGCATTTGGGACACCAAACCTGGTAATGATGAACTGGTCTATGAATTCTATAATTCCTTCAGAGTTTGTTGTCTTTAATGGAATTTCTTCAACCCACTTAGTAAAGTAATCAGTAGCAGTAAGGATATACTTATGTTGTTTGGAGGATTGTGGAGTTATCTCCCCAATGATGTCTAATCCCCATTGTTCAAAAGGTTGATCGATATTAACTGGTTGCAAAGGAAAAGCTGGTTTCCTTTGTCTTCCAGTCGAGACTTGACAACTTCGGCATTTCCTTACATACTCATGGGTATCTCTGAATAAGGTGGGCCAATCATATCCAGCATGGATGATTTTATGAGCTGTTGTGTCAGCTCCAAAATGTCCTCCAGCTGGTCCATCGTGTAGCTCGTGCAAAACCTTTTGTGCTTCAGGTTTCTCCGGGCATCTTAATAAAACTGAATCATAGTTTTATCTAAAAATCACATCATCAATGATAATGAAGTTTTTTGAATTTAATCCAATGGCCCGTTTGTTTTTATAAGAAAGATTAGGAGGTGCATATCTGTTTTTCAAATAAAAGATTAAATCTGCATATTGAGATTCAGAATTGGTAATACTTATCTGGTTGATTTCTTCAATACGATCTATATCACCTGATTTCGGAATGTTGGATGCTCCTACTAATAACCTGCAAAAACCTTGGCCTCTAACAATCTTTGTTGGCTTGATTTCCAAGTCATATTCTTGAAGTGTTGTAACCCAATTTTCCCTTTTTTCACCTAATTCCCTTTGGATCAGTAATTGCCTTACTGCAGAAAAAGGAATTATCACTTTTGTATGGGCTTTTAGAAGGAAGGGCCTGTAGTGTTTTATGGCTTTATACACAGCAAAGGCTTATTTTTCCACTTCGGAGTAATTTAGTTCTGCACCCTGAAAATTTGAGCTAAAGAATGAAATCGGTGCTTCCAAGTCGTGATCGTTAATCTGAGTGAGTACCGCTGCATAAGATGAATCGGACGCGATAGTGTACAATGTGAAATGATTAGAAAAATTAGGAGTGTTTAAATCAGGGGCATTAATTATTGATTGTTTGATTAAATCAAACACTTCTTTTTCCACAGACCCCCATCTAAACACTGAATTTTTCTTGATCATGGTTTGTAATGGTAAAATGATATGAGAAAAATCGGGAACAAATCTTTTGACAAAGTTGATCTGACCTAAAAATGACTGCATAAATTTTTTGTTTTGAGGAAATGGGATTTCAGAAATTTCTTTAATCCTGTCGGGATCAATATAAATACCATCTTTGGAAACGATAAAGCCCAAGAGCTTTCCTTGATTTAGAGCAAAGAAGGATTTTTTGGGATTAAGTGAAATACCATATCTTCTACAACGCTCAAAGATTTGATTCAAATCATGTAAATGGTTGGATCTCTTTTTAGAAAATACATTAATATCATCTAAATAGACGACTACTGTTTTGTTGATCAGTCCTTTGAAGGCTATATCCATTGCTCTTTGGAATGTAGCTCCTGCGTTAATAAGTCCAAAAGGCATTTTCTGATAGGCGTAAGTTCCGCATTTTGTTCTGAAAGTAGTTTTGAGTCTGTCATCAGGATGGACCGGAACTTGGTTGTATCCTCAAAAACCGTCTAAAAAGGACATTAGCTCAGAACCTGCTACTGAATGGAGTATTTGCTCCATGGTAGGTAATGGGAAATTATCTTTCTGACTTGCCTTATTCAAATTTCTGAAATCTATACAAATCCTGATGTCACCATTTTTCTTCCTAACCGGCACCATGTTGGAGACCCAGTTTGATTGCCGAACAGGAAAAATAATCTTTGCTTTCAAGAGTTTATTGAGTTCTGATTTTATCTGACTCTCTAAGTTTGGATGTATTTTCCTCAATTTTTGTTGAACTGGTTTTTGTTCAGGTAGCATTGGAATGGTATGTTGTATGATTGATGTATCATATGTTTTTAAATCATCACACTTCCATGCGAAGACATGTTTATTTTTCCTTAATAATCTAATAAATGTTGACCTATCCTGTTCAAAAAGTCCTAATCCTAAATTGATATTTTGAGGGTTTTGCTCAGTACCAAGATTTATCAATTCAAATCTTAAGGTAGAACTTTGGAGTTTTGAATTGGTTACCTGTTTGAACCTGTCTTTAATGTCGTAGAGATCTTCAAGTTTAACCATAGGTCTTGGTATTGAATTTTCCTCATGCTTTTCTTTCATCTGAAGATCATGATCACTTTCATCAATGATCTGATCATTGTAGGATTTGTCGGAAGTTAAGAAATGTAGAATGTCTTCATCGTGGTTGAACACTCGCCAATTGGTGATATTGTCGGGAATTGATCGCCTAAAGATCAACTCTACTGAAAATCTATCCGGGCTATAATCTTCAGAAGGCAGGAGTTTAGAAGCAACATTGACCAACAGGTCAGCTGCTGCATTCTGGGATACGGGAATCGGTGAAATATTCAATGCTAGAAAATGAGATAAAAGTTCCTGGACTAAAGACTGACAGTGTTTGAGGTGATTAGAGAGACAATGGATTGTATTTCGAACTTGTTTTATGACAATCTATGAATCGCCAAACACTTTTAAATATTGAACTTTTAGGCCAATAGCTTTATATAATCCTTGCACCAAGGCCTCATACTCAGCTGTATTATTCGTTCAAATTCTAATCTACAAGAAAGCATTGTTTTTTCTCCCTCAGGGCTGACTAAAATACACCCTGCTCCTAATCCTTCACTAGATTTTGAACCGTCAAAATATAAAGACCAAAATAAAGAACTATCAACATTTTTATTTACAGAATTCTCAGTAACATTAACACATCTTGACCTGTCAGTTTGTGAAAAATTTCGATTTGTGATGTGAAATTGTTTACCGAGAAAGGAGATGGTTGGGCAATATAATTGCCAAAGAATGATTCAGAAGAATAGTTTCCCAAAATGTTATTGTTAAATGCAATTGGTTGATTCTCCTGTTCGAACTCTGTGACAGTATGGGTCATGTGTTTCACCCGATTGATTTTTATTTGATTTGGCTTTCCCTTGTAGGGCAGCCACATATGAGACCAATCGGTAGAACTATACCCATGGAGCTTTTCAGACCAATCCCTGCTCAAGATTAAACCATAAAACTCAAGTATATCAGCGATTAAGATATCAATTCTTTGAACCACTCGTGGATCATCCGATAACCTGATAGTAACAGAGTTTATTTCCCCTAAGACCTGGACTTTGGTTCTATCTAACTACACAATGTGAATTGAAGACTTTTGGGGTTCTATGTTCAGTTTTGAGCAAACTGAAGCTGGCATTATATTGGATGATGCCCCAGAGTCAATTAAGCAGTTATGTAGATTTCGATTGTAGATTTCGTACTTTAAGAGGAAAGGAGGGGTATGGGAATTTGATCTGTCTCCGATTAGAATCGTATCAGTAGCCTCAACTCTACCAGAAGGTGGTTGTCCTGAATCACTTGCAGCTTTAGTACTGGGAAGAGGCGAAGAAGGAACCATATTAAGTTCTTTGAGAAGCAATTTATGTTGATGTTTTAATTTGCTGAGTTCAAACATGGTGATGTTTGCCTTAGTCTTCTTCATATCATCAACTATATTGTAATCCATTGAATTTTATACTACCAACGTCTTAGATGATGAAGGTATATTGGAGGATGATGGTTGATTTTGAGGTACTGTTGCAGCTGGCTTCCTTGTGGGTACCTTTTCCTTTGTAGTATCGGTACCTGCACTCCTTTTCCTTGAAATTGCCTGGACAGGTTCAGGGGCACTTTTGCTCCTGGTAGTCACAGGAAAAGCTTCTTTTCTAGTTTTTGTATCGAAGTTAAGCAATATGAGGTCCCACATTCCATGGCATTCAACGACTTCCTCTTTCTCGAATTCATCGGATGGTGCAATTGTTTCTTCTTCTTCTTCTTCCTCAGGGTCTGAATCTGCATTAGATATAACATTTGGAGGTTTTGACTCAGGTTTCTTAAAATTCCTATAAGGTTTCTTTGTTGAGGTTTCTGCTACTTGCTTTTTAATTTCAACCATTTCATTTGACATTGTTTTGAGGACCTTTTGAAGACCCTCCATATCGTATGGATCTTTGGTGATTTTCTTCTTTGAATCATCCTTGAAAGACACTTTTTTGGATTTCCTATCTTCGAGAGTAGCTTTCTTTTCCAAAGCGATTATACGTTTTTCGACAGCGAGGGCTTCTTTCATGTTTTCGGCCAATGTAGGTTTTCCAACCCTATCTACAAAAATGGCTATATTTGAAGGTAAGGTTGTAATGTATCACTCGCTTCTAATTTGTTCACTTGGCTTGGAATGGGTAGGGATTTTATTCAAGAGTTTATTAAATCGGGAGTTAAACTCCTTAATTGGTTCTCTAGACTCAATCCTTAGATTCGAAAGGTCATTAATGAGTGTGGCCAAGGATCTATCATCGCCATATTTGGTAAGAAACTGCTCTTGAAAGGTATTCCGACTGGTAATGGATCCAGAGGGCAAGGAAAAATACCAAGACCCAGCTGATCCTTGTAATGTGTAGGGGAAATGTCTAACTACAACATCTTCTTCTGTTACTCCTTTCAAATTAACTGACAACATGAATTTATTTATGTGTTCCTCAGCTAATGTTCCAGCATCTAGATTAAACTTTGGTAACCATTTCTCAGGATAATCAGGTAACGGATGTAATGGTGCAGGCATAGTGACTGCACCAGGACTGTTCCATGGGTTCTGAGCCATTTTGGGAGTACCAACGATTTCCTGTGGTGTTCCAGGTGTTTGGGGAGGAGGTGGAAATGAAGACTGAAAAGATTGTTAAGTTGAAGGTGAAGACCCCTCGTGAACAATAATATGTAATGGTGAAGTGGGTGTTTGACTTTGCACTGGAGATGATGAGATGGAAGATGATGGAGAAAAAGTCTCACTACCAGAACCTTCGGTGTTCTTTTTAATCCTTTTCCTTTGGGGTAAAGGAAACTCAGGTGGTTCAATACCGAGTTTTTCGCTTTAAAGTCTGGTGAGATGATGAGATAGGCAGAATTGCGAAGTGTCACTGCCTTGAGATACTTCAGATCTCTGAGGTGAAATGGAGAAGCCTTGAAGTTTCTGGATGATAGACTGAACTTTAGGGGACTCCGGACTTAAACGTTCTGAAGTATGATGGAGTTGAGCAGTGGTAGTTGATCCCTCTTCTTCTCGTCTGGACACTGGTATTTCAGAGTGCAAACGAGAGGTCCGAGGAGAGGTGGAGGGTGATTTACTCTGTGAATGGTCTATAGGTTTTGATTTACTCACCATTCATAGAGGATGGCCCTCCTTCTAGCGCCAGAAATGTTGATGCCCCGAAAATCGTTACATCAACATCAGGGGATGGTGGCTCCGATTGGATATAATGGGACCAGTTTCCCAGTAATGAATAAAAGGGGGTGGATGAATGATTGGTTTTCTAATAAGTGATAATAAATTGAGGACTTATTCTATGAGCGAAAACGTAAATGACTATTTTATCCCGGGAAGCTTCTATTCTTAAGTGCAATGTTTAGTGATCTGTGTTTGCTGATAGGCATATAGATGACACTATTCAATAAACAAAGACATTCATTTAAATGATAATTGCTTCTTTCAAATAGTTGAATGAAGTAATTGATAAAACAATATTACACTTCTCTTTTTATATTACTGATACATGCATGATTGAGAGAATAGCAAACTGTAAACATCCAATAGTGGAAAATATAAAGTTTACTGTTAAAACACATTCACATATTCAATAATAGCAAAAATGACCAAACAACAATTCACATAAAAGGAATAAATTAGAACATAGATAATAGTACCATATGAGCTGTGAATTATTCCCTACGCCAATCGCAATTTGAATTCCTTCTTTCGACTCAGAAATACTTTTAGATAAAGGAAATAGTGCACATTCACATCCAAGCTTCGTTATCAAAATTTGGAAAGATTGGTCCAGTTTTCATGAAAGAATATGAATGAAGTAAAGTAGTGCAACTTCAGGCTTAAGTCATATACAAAAACTTACGACCCTTTCTAAATACATGAAAGGGTCTATAAATACTAAACTAAGCTAACAAACTACAAAATTAAAATGCTACTAAATTGGTATAATCCGATCTTGAATATCTCCTCCACAGCAATCTGGTAATCGGCAGCAATGATTCATCATTCTGGCTGTTTTCCTTTTGTCCTGAGTTGGCATATTTCCAGCATTGGTTCCACTTCTTGAGGGCGGCTGAGACAAGAATTGATTTGAGCAACATAGGTGGCATCGTGTATATCGGGAATGATACACCCGATTGCATTCGTTAGGCATTTGAGGGCGGCTCTCTGGCTGTATGGTTTTACTAGGAACAACCAATAGGAGTCCCAAGTTAAACTTTTAATTCCCGAGATCAATCTCCCATTCTTTTCTAGCTCTTGGTGACATGACTGCTCCATTGTCTTGGCTGATAATAATTTACCAGAAGACTCATGTTTGTGTTTCGCCGGGTTCTGTCTCCATTCCCGGATAGGCTCCGACTCAGTTTCGTTCTCATCTCTAAACTTCTCCAGGAAGGTTTTATTATACTTCTTCTCTCGTTCGGGCAAATGGTACATTTGTCTCAAATCATTGGGCTAAAATGAACTGAATACTCTCCCATCAACAATGCAAAATGTTCTGTTCGTAATTGGAATTTCTTCAATGGCCCATCTCACCACATCTGTATATGGAAGAATTTTCTCTCGAGATGCTATCCTGTGCAGGTAGTAATCAGCCAAATCTTTTAGAGTAGCATCAGACTTCCGGCTTCAGCCTGCTGTAGCTTGTACCGATGTTTGCTGAGGTTCCTCGGCTTCAACCAGGTTGTAAATGTTCTACCAAGTAGTACTGCCAAGGCCGAGACATGTGGTATCTGAGATTAATCCCTTTTTGCTTGGTCTCGGATCAGTGGCATGTTGTCCCGTTACGGCAGAAGCTGAAGTTGTTCCAAATTTCTTAGATTTCTTCCCCATTTGGTCTAAATTCGCTACTACAGAAAAGCTCTGCACAAGAGATAAAATCAACGTAATGCGGAGAATAGATGGCGAAAACCAAGTATGGAGGAATTGTGCCAATCAATGAATAATGGAAGATTATCATAAGGCTCCCGCGGATACAATCTTTGAAGGGATTTAGGCATAACTGCTCTATTAATTGGCCGTTTAAACCTGTCAATCATTTAAATGCTCATTATATCCTTTATTTGCCGAATAATCGTTTAAGCGTGGATTTGATTTTTTGGCGGTTGGACGCAAGCGAATCACTATTGGGAAGAGAAAAGGCTTTTAATGATGATTAATATAATATACCGAAGCCATATCAATCCTTTTCTAAATTCGTGCTTGGCTTTATCCCAATCGGCGATCGGAGGAAGCCTTAGGCAGTCTTATTTAAGTTATTGTGGAATCCCCGATCGTCGATAGCGATATCGCTTAACTCGCATCGGGAGCTTTAAGGAGGAAAGTTTCGTTATATTCATATCGCATTCCCCGATTGCCGATTGCGACATCGCATCAGAGCAAGGGGAGGGGCCTTTTGTTGTTTGTTTTCCTGATAACCGATGGTTACTCGCACTTATTGCATCGGGGAGAATCAATGGGTCTTGGTTATGCATCCTTTGCTATTGCGATATGCAATCTTGCGATCGCTTTATCGCAATAATAAAGAATTATTCATTTTATTATAAGACTGATTATTTATTTACTCAAAAAGGGTTTTATAATGTTTTAGTTGTTTCCGGACCTTTAGAGGAGTGATGGGTTAATACCAATTTAATCTAAAAGGGACCCATTTCATATTATAGTTTTCTAAAATAAAATTTTATGAAATGGGGGGTTGTTGTATAGCACAACAGGACCCAAGATTTGCACATGTCAAAATGGTAGAATTTGGTCCATCTAATACTTTGAAGATCAACCCCTCTCTCTCAGGGAACCAAGAAGAGAAATTGTGTAACATGTTGAGAGAACACTAAGATGCCTTTGCTTGGAGCTACAAATAAATGAAGGGAGTGCATCCTTCCGTGTGTACTCACCAAATATACATAAAGGAAGGATGAAAATCAATGTTCCAACCTCAAATGAGAATGAATCCAACCCTGAAAGACATAGTAAAGGAAGACTTGCATAAATTGCGGGATGTAGGGTTAATTTACCCCATCTCAGATAGTGAGTGGGTGTCTCCTCTACGTTTGGTCCCAAAGAAGAATGGAAAGTTGATTTTATGTGTGGATTACAGAGAGCTAAAAAAGCCACTAAAAAGGACCATTTTCATCTACCTTTCATTGATCAAGTCTTGGATGGCCTTGTAGGAAAGAAGTTATTCTCTTTCTTGGATGGATTTAGTGGTTATAATTAGATCCAAATCAACCTAGAGGACCAAGATAAAACCACCTTCACTTGTCCTTGGGGTAATTTTTCTTATAGGGTCCTTCCTTTAGGATTATGTAATGCCCCTACCACTTTTCAAAGGGAAGTTCTAAGCATATTTGTTGAGCTAGTCCATGACTCTGTAGAGATCTACATGGATGATTTCACTCTCTATGGGTGTGACTTCCTGGAGGTTGTCTCTAACTTGGGGAAAGTACTAAAGAATCACATTGAAATAAACCTATCACTTAGTCCTAATGAGTGTGAATTCTTGATGAATGCAGGGAATGTTTTGGGTCATTCAATATCATAGGAAGGAATACAAGTGGACCCAAATAAATTTTCCATCATAAAAAGAGTCCCTACTTGTCAAAAGTGGAGGGAAGTCAAGAGTTTTTTGGGATTAGTTGTTATTATAGGAGGTTTATCAAGGACCTCAATAAATTAGCATCACCATTGTTTGGACTACTGGCCAAGGACTCTAACTTTTCCTGGTCAAATAGTTGCTAAGAGGCCCTAGAAATCTTGAAGGACAAGTTAACTACCGCACCCACACTTAGAGGCCCAAATTAGGCTCTCCCTTTCCACATCCATGTTGATGCATCTAACAAAGTTGTAGGAGAAACTCTAGGCTAGATAGATGACAAGTTTCCTTATGCCATTTACTTCATTAGAAAACATATGTCTAAGGATGAACTAAATTACACTGTGACTACGAAGTAACTCCTAGTTGTTGCCCATTCCTTGAATAAATTCAGACACTACATGACTGGTTATCAAACCTTTGTGCATATTGACCATGATAATATTAAGTACTTAATGAGAAAGCCTGACGTGAATGTTAGAATTATTAGATGGTTTCTTTTATTGCAACATTTTGATTTCACCATCACTAAGAAGTCAGGTAAAGAAAATGTAGTTGCAATTTTTTTATAGAATTTCTTTGCCTACATGTGAGGAAGGGATGGTTGATGATCAATTGCCAAATGATCATTTATTTTCTATTTTAGTTTTCTCTCCATGGTTTGTTGACATAGCCAACTACCTAATTGCTGCCAAGCTCCCTCGAAACCTATCATCCAAGGAGAAGAGTAGGATTGTAAGAAAGATCACCCCATTAACTTATATTGTGGGTCATCTCTTCAAATTGAGCCTAGATCAAGTCTTGAGGTGTGTCGGGGAAGAGGAAGTATTTGACATCGTCTTAGCCTGTCATGATGGGCCTTGTGGAGGTCACTTTGCTACCAAGAGGACAACTTACAAGGTACTGCAAGCTGGCCACTAATAGCCCACTCATTACCAATATACAAGAATATACACTAGTCGATGTGATCAGTGCCAAAGGATGGGGAAACCTATTCCCAAGGATGAAATTCCCTTGCAACCTCAGCTGGCTCTAGAGCCATTTGACAAGTGGGGAATGGATTTCATTGGGCCAATTTATCCACCATCAAGGAAGAAAAAGTACATAATTGTATGCACAGATTATTTAATAAAGTGGGTTGAGACAAAGCTGTCAAGGTAGAAACAAAGGACAACATGACTTCGTTCTTAAGGGAGAATGTATTCTACAAATTTGGGTACCCTAGAGAACTAGTCACTGATCAGGGAGTTCAATTCAAATCACATATGATCGAAAACTTGTTAAGGTGGCGTGGGATAAATCAGAAAAAATCTATTACCTATCATCCTTGGGCCAATGGACAAGTAGAGGTCACCAATAGAGCATTAGAAGGAATCCTCACCAAGGTTGTGAGCACCAACAGAAAAGATTGGGCTAATAGACTAGTGAAGGCCAATTAGGCCTATAATACAACCTGGAAGACAACCACTAGTTTCACCCCTTATGAATTATTCTTTGGAAAGAAGGCTCTACTCTCCATTGAGTTTGAGTACAACACCTTGAGAATGGAAGCATAGTTGGATTTGGATGTTACAAAGGCACAACAGGAGAGGCTGCTCTAGCTGAATGGGCTGGATGAATTCAGGATGTAGGCCATCCTACACACTAAAGTTATCCATGTACAGAGGAAGGTTTGGCATGACAAGAACATCAAGGACAAGGTTTTTCAACACGGGGATTAGGCTCTGCTATATGACTCTAGGTTCAAGGACTTCAAAGGCAAATTGATGACAAGGTGGTTAGGCCCATACCTAATAGAGAAGTGCCATGATAATGGAGTTATTAAAATCAGGACCATTGATGAGGAAGGTATTCCCTTGCTTGTCAATGGATATAGATTGAAGGCTTACAAAAGACCTATGTCGAGGGAAGAGTTCATCAACACCATTAACAAGGAGGTAAATGTGATTGGAAGTGTCCTAGCTTCCAAGTCACAACGTTCTTGAAAATCGTTTGTATTTGTAAATAAAAAAAAGGAAAAGAGAAAAAAACAATAAGGGGCCTACATGAAAACATCCATGAGGCATCTGAGGTCAACACTTGGGGGTAAAACCTCCTTGAGTCAGCCCAAGAGTGAAAAAAGAGAAAAAACAAAAATAAAAAAGATCCGTGGGTGAAAACCTCCCTTGAGGCACCCAGGGCATGCAAGCAGGTTGAAAACCTCTCTTGAGGCAGTATGTGTGTCCCTTAAAAAAAATGAAAAAATAAATAAAAAGAATACCATGACAAGGAATTCCAACCTATCCCTTAACAAATTCTGTCATTTTGCATGTTTTTTAAGACAGTGGAAAATGCAGAGCTACATGGACAACATTCTCAAGTTTCATTCCATTTCTCCCTCCATCCACTCCATCTCATCCATGTCAACCATGTCCCTACCACTCATCCATCCTTGGGGCTCAAGAATCAACTTTTTGGCATTCTTTAGTTTGTTACAAGATGTCCTATAGTTGCTACAGGATATCCTGAAATACTATAGGAAAAGGGACCCGATGAAAAAAATAATCATGCATGCATGTTCTAGGTTGATCTGGGATTCTTCACTTCATTAAAACACTCATCCATCATCCATGCATCCCTAATTCAAATCAGCATACCCATACCTAGCTTTGTATCATTAAAAAAAACATGAAAAATTCAAAAAAAAAAAGATTACATGTCCTCCATTGCCACAATCCTTCACTACTCCATTAGGGATATTCTATCATCCTCCAACACCTACACTACTTCCCAACATCCCTCTGAAGATAAAAGCCTTGAAACGAAAGAAAAAGGGGTTGTTGTAGGATCTCCTGTAGCAACTTGTGTCACTACTACAACCAACTTGAAACTCAGTTTTTCTTCCAAACCAAAGTGAGGAGGAGTACCATCATCCATGGGAACCTTGTTCTTCCTAGAAAGACTCCACAACAGCAATAGAAGAAGAGATATATCAAGCACATGCACACATGAATAGAACAAGAAGTCAACTATATAGGAGAAAAAAATAAATACACAAAAAAATAGCAAGGAACCACTTCCCTAAGCGACAACACATAAGTCAAATATGCCAGCATGCACTGATCAACAAAAGGTAGGAACAAGTATGGTAACTTACTCAGCTCTTCCGTAGGTACAATATAATGAAAAATGTGTGAATGTCAAAGAAAGGTCTTTTTTATAAGCTGGAGGTGGCTAATTAACTGGCCACACTCAACTCATGATCAAAAAGTGATGTTTCAGTCAGCATGCCATGAAAGAGTGTCACATTAGTCGGAATCAGTTAAAAGGGTGGTCGAATCAGTTAAAAGGGAGTGGGTGATTATTACGAGGAGCAAGAGAATGATCACCAACAATGGGCCAATGGTCCAAATTAGGAAAACTCATACCATTGCTAGCCAGCACAACACTCTGAGCCCTAACCATAAATAGCATAAAGCCCGAAACTTTCATGCATTTTTCACTCATTTCGAAATCAAGGAGATAGGGACCAGCTTGGTAAGTAATGACAAAATTCAAACCCTGGTTTGGCAATCCTACAAGAGGAAGCTACAAGAAACATCTACATGAAGTACAAAAGGCTACAGGAACCTATAGGAAACACTGAAATTCCATAATAATTGTGCAAGATTGTGCCTAGGGTCAACTCATTCCTTAATTGTCATAATCCCAGGCATTATAATGAGAAGTAAGTGGTCTATATCTCTTCTTTCCATGGTTTGCATAACTGATACACTCTAAACTATCTTAGTAATTACAGTCATCCTGTGAATTAAAAAGAGTTTGGCGCTATTAAAGTAAGGAATTTTTGGCTATAAGGAGTTGTAGTAATTACAGTCATCAACTAAAGTTTAGGTCTCAACTACTCTGAAATTCATACTCAAGCTATACTAGAAAACCTCCTACACTTAGCTAAAACCAGAGAAGAAAATGAGAGGGGGATTCAATAGGTGAGATCCCACATATACATCAAGAATTCACCTTCATCCCCCTACGGTAGACATCTTCAGGAAGTTGTAGGTTTTAACCCCGTACAGAAATTACCTGCAGATGAATTTTAAAAACATAAACTAAACAATGGCGAGAGAATAACAAATAAAACAAATATACACAGAGGATTTCCCCTGGATCCCAAAACTAGGACTACCAGATTGAGTTTTCATTATGTTCCTTTCAATGTTATAATACATATATATACATAGAGAAGCATCCATAAACCCCAATGTATTAACCCTGGATTAGAACATAATCGTAGTTCCCTTGAACGGATCTACAAAATACCATGGACCAAAAAACCATTGTGCCCAAAACCATGTGTGGAATCCATGCACAAAACCATAGGTATGTCCACCCACCTAATATAGGGTCAACTAAAAAATTCCCCAGGGCATTTCCCCAGACCTCATAGAGGGGGGGATACCACCCCCCTCAAATGCCCCGATAGGGGGGGCTGCCACCCTCCTTTTTGTGCATGGATGCAATGAAGGGGAGGCTAATTGCGAAAATAATATTATACAACCCAATAGAGGCATCACTAGTTAGGCTTCTTTAAGTTGCTCAAGGGATATGATGATGATATAACTTATGAGTTTTCCATGGCACTAAACCCTTCAGAAAGAACAAGTGCTACCACTGTGGTGAGAGGGTTTTCCATTACCATCAATCCTAAGGTGATCAACAAGGTGAGAAAGATTCCTCTAGGGGTTCAATAGAGAAAGGAAAACAAGGCCAACAGTACCCTTTCTAAGAAAAAAAAATCACCAATGATGAGAGACCATTTGAAGGAAAAAATGGATTCATAAGGGAGAGTCTTCACTACCACTGGGATGAGGTAGCGTACCACATCCTTAAATTAATTTCTTGTGAAGGGGGACTGAGTGCAGTCCATGGATACTAGTTTAGGTTGCCCCATAAATTGAGATTTCGAACCAGGTTTCCTATAGCCAAAATACTAAGTGTGCCTTATTTTATCCTACAGTCAATCATAGACATGAGCCAGAAGGTCAAAGAGGGAAAGAAACAATAGTTAGCACACCATGGTTTCATCAAGCTAATACTAGAGGATGCTTTGAGTAGATCAATAACCCCTGTCCTTTGGTCCACATTCAGAAATATGTATAGAGAAGCCTTCCTTGAGACCCAAGTCCTTACACTTGGTGAGAACCCAGCCTTAAGTGCTGAAGGAGGAGAAGGAGAAGAAGAAGGAGAAGAAGAAGAAAAAGAGGAAGAGACAAAAAAAATAGAGGAAGAAGGAAAGAAATATGAAGAGGAGGAGTAGTAGGAAAAGACCAGCCTTGAGAAGACCACTACACTTGAAGAGGAGGAAATATCCACAGATCAGTGAATGTTGTCTCCTGAACCCACTGAAAAGGAGGTAGTTGATGCCTTGGCTTCTTTGAGCACACCCATAAAACCCACGAAGTAAAGGCAGAGACAAAACCTCCTCTATTTGAAAACAAGAAGAAGTACTAGTGATCCAGGTGGCTCTAGACACACACACAAGACAGAGAGGACTTATGGAAGCTCAAAAATCAAAGTGATCAGAATGATTTTAAACTAGGACCAAAGTGTAGATCTCATCGTCCTAATCGTGGTGGTGTGAACGGTTCACCAAACCAAGTTTGTATGTGAAAGTTAGGAGCAGTAAAAGTTCAGGTTGATTGTGATGACTGGGCAGGCTTAAGGAGGCCACAATTTGGAGAAAACCTGGCCAGCCTAGGCTAGATTCCAGGCTAATTTGTGGCCTAGTTAGTTTGTCTCCTTCGCTCAAATTTTGAAATTTTGAAAATAACCATGGACTTTTTGTTTGTTAAAAAAAATATAAAAAAATTGGTGGTGGGCCATGACCCCCACCACCGCCATCACACCCAAATGAGAACATAACAAAAAAAATATTTAAATGGCTCAGTGACCATTACCCCATCGAGCCGTCCACCTTCCAAACCATGTTGTAACCATATTAAAATTTGGGTGGGCGCGGCCCACCTCCGGTGGACCTAGCCCACACCCCCCAAAACACCTCCAATATATATAACCATAAGCCAAGGGTTGCAGGGCTTGAACCCGCTTGGTCGGTGCAGATGTCTCACCTCCCGGGCACCCTCACACCATGAGCCATGTTATCATATCACCAAAACGCAATGTCCCCCCCCCCCCAAAGATGTCAAACCATGGAGGGGGCTGGGTTTGATCAGTCGACCTTCTCCACCTAATGCGGAATCCTAACCAATCCGCCAAATTGATTTCCTTGGTTAATCTAACCAATAATTGATATAAACCTCATTTGCATAGTGCACCCAGGCAAGATGGAGGAACCACGAGCAGGTACGGAAAATGAGGCAAAGTTAATTTTTAATTAATTTTTATGCAGGTGGAACCATCATTGAGCCAAATTTCTAGGAGGGTGAAATTTTTGTAGTGTCCAAATTGGAAAAGATTATGTCAACCTTACACCTCTTGGCGACACAAATTTGATGGCACAGTTGGTTTCCTAATCTGAGCAGCAGATTTGCAGAGGCCCCAGAGGAGGGAATCTTTGAGGAATCTAGGGGGAATCTAAAAGATCCTTAAGCCCCAGATTCTCACTTTCTCAGAATTCAGAAATTTGACAATCTATTTTGCACTATTCGATGCCACAAATCTGATGGTGTGTTTAGATTTTCCATTTTTTCATTTCATTTTTTGACCACTTTTCAAAGTGGAGTGCAGGTGTCAACATTCATGAGCGAGCAGTCATTTCTATGTGATTCAGTGTCATGAGATCGATGGTCCAAACAACTTTAGCAACTTGACATCCTCTTCTTCAGAAGGCCCCTAGATGTGAGGTATATGTAGTGCGTTCATGTACTTCTTTTGCTATGCATTGTGCTGCAGAGATCCCTATTTGATGTTTGATGTGGTATATTGTTTCTTACTTGTTTTCATGATTCCTACTTGATGTGATGCAGAATCATCAGTGTGATGTACTTGCTATCATGATTCATCATGTTTTGTTTGAGATCCCTTTGTTGTATGTTGATGGGATACTCATGTTGTCATCATGTATGTTTGCATTGAGATCCCTTTTATGCCATGTTGGCAAGATGCTCATTATCATCATGCATGAGTTTTGTCATAATGATAGGAGTCCCTTTGACTGAGATTCCTTGTAGCGGAACATCTCTTAGAGCCACTCCTACGTGAAGGCATTTCCCTTGTATGATAACGACATCATCTATTATGTACATCATCACTATTGAAAACACTTAATGCAGTAGCCTACACCATCTTGACACCAGGGCTCGGAGACATAGTCCCTCCTAGACGAACTCCGTTATCAAAAGCTTATGTTTTCATGTGTTGATGATTGACATGTTCCTCATCTTTATAGCATGCAGATGTATTCATTTATGTTCTTTTAAAAATGCAATTTAACACATCATGAAAGTAGAAGGTTTTCCAAGGGTCCTTTGTCACACCTAGACCTGGATCAAGTGGTATCGAAGTGGTCTTTGCATGGATGTGAATTGCAAGTGTGAACAATCGAATGTGCAATGATAGAGGATGAAAAATCGATGTACGAGACCATGCTCAAAATTTCCAAAAGGGTGGAAATAGTGTATGAAACTCTACAAAAAGAGACAGAGGAAAAGGAGCAATTACAACTTCAGTTGCAAGCCACGGAAGAGGCCTTGAAAGAACTAAAGCAGGACAACCAAAACCTTAAAATAAAGAATGTTGAATTGAAGATGCGTCTACATGAAGAGAAAGAGGAGAAATATAGTTTGCTACGATATCTGCAAGTAAAGGATGAGGCCTTGGAAAAGCTGTAGCGTGACCCATGTGAGGTAAAAAGTAGTTCTCCATCTTCATGTATGTTTCATGACGAAGATTTCACTGTTTTCGAAAATCATACCACAGGAATTGGCTTCAAACTGTTGAAGAAAATGGGGTATGAAGGAAAAGGCTTGGGAATTAATGGCCAAGGCATTGTCAACCCCATCAAAGTTGAGGAGTTACCCTATCAGCCAGGACTTGGGTATGTTAGAAACTCAGTTGGGGAATGCGATGAGACAGCTAGTGAACCACCAAAAATAGATGATGAGAAGCCCTCATCAGTTCTTTCCAAATCGACAGAGGAGGTAAAAGATGTTGATTTACTTTCGATTTCATCTTCATATAGTATGATTTCTGTTGGATATTTGGAGATCCCAATTACAGGGACAAACATGAGGCTCCTTACCAGACGAGGCACGAGGAGGAAAAAGAACTTGGTGTTAATAACCAAGGCATAACTCAATCAATGGAGCTTATGAAGAGACCTCAATTTGCAGGCTTGAGATACACCAAGGGAGAATGCTCGAAGGTGTCAGATGCTTCCGAGACATCGCTGAAATCATCAAGGAAAGAGAATGATGGGAACACATCCCCATCATCCCATGGAAGCACCCATTGGAAGGAAAGAGCTGAGGCAAGATCTCATCATCATACTTACACCAAAGATAGCAAGGGAAGTTATAACCACTCTTGACATTCGAATGTTCATGTTTTTAATGATGAACATAAAACATGGTATTGAAAAACATGTACCTTTTGTGGATTACATAACCATACATTTTCTAAGTGTTGGAAAAGAATGGCAGCACACAAAAGGATGAGGCATACAAGACCCCCTCAACAGTAGGTAAAGAAACATGTTAAGAAGATCTAGAGGAAGAAAACCTATTGCAGTCATTGCGACAGAAGTGACCATCAAAGAGGCACTTCTTAGAGGCTCCATCCAGAGTGGTGCCTTAAAGACAAAGTGTCGGTGTGTGAACCAGGTGAAACAATTGTTCGACAAGAAAAACTGCCACAAGGAGCCGACCCATTCACATTGATAAGTGAAAAATGGTTTCTAGATATGTTAGCTTGTCATGGTCATGCTTTTGTAAATCATTTTTTGCATTTAAAAATGTAAAAGTGATGATGTTTTTTCCATCACTTGTTCAACAACAATGACCTCTAGTCTTATTTTGAGTTGCATGATAAAATGTGAAAGTGATGTTGTGTTTCCATCACTTGTCAAAACAAAATGGTTCTTGGCCTTATTGTTGTAAATCATGTGTTACAGTGATGATGCATTTCCCATCACTTAATGGAGCAACAATGATATGTTGGCCTTGTGTTCATGGCTGGGGTTTTGTGTCCATCTTGATACAAACTTGACTACCGAGTATGTGTTATAAACTTGTGGCAAGTGTGGGATGCTTGGGTGATTAGTTGGTCATGAAAGACAAGCATGGAATTTGCAAAAAAAATATACTATAGGTTGCAGAGGTTGCAGGTGTCGGCTCATCGCTTAAGGCTCCGAAGAACAAAGGTGAAGGAGATGGAAGCAAGACCTTTCAAGATGCTTGTGATGCAGATAAGGTATAGAGAAGTTGCAGGGTATTTTTCATGCTTTTGGAGGACCAAAAGCTCCTCAGTGGGTAGGACTGATCCAGGGGGCTCTAGATGCACACAGAGGATAGAGAGGACTTATGGAAGCTCGAAAATAAAAGTGATCAAAATGCTTTTGAACCAGGACCAGAGTGTAGATCTCGTCATCTTCATCACGGTGGTGTGAACAATTCGTGAAACCGAGTCCGTATGTGAAAATTAGGAGCAATCAAAGTTCAAGTTGACTCTAATGACTAGGTAGGCTAAGGAGGCCAAAATTTGGACAAAACTCGGCCATTGGATTCCTGCCAACCTGGGCCAGATTTCAGGCAAATTTGTTGCCTGGTTAGTTTTTCTCCTTCAATAAAATTTTGAAAATAACCATGGACTTTTTGTTTGTTAAAAAATATAAAAAAAAATGGTGGCGGGCCATGACCCCTGCCACCATCGTCGCACCCAAATGTGAACATATCCACCTTCCAAACCACGTTGTAAGGATATTAAAATTGGGGTGGGCGCAGGCCACCTACAGTGGACCTTGCCCACACCCCACAAAACACCTCCAATATATATAACCATAAGCTGAGGGTGGCGGGGCTCGAACCTGCCCGAATGGAGCAGCCGAATCACCTCCCGGGCACCCTCACACCATGAACCGTGTTATCATTTCACCAAAACACAACGTCCCCAAAAAAACATTTAATGTGCCATTATTTTATTGCGGGAGGTATGGGGCAGGCCACCCAATGTAGACCTGACCCCCCATTTAATAAATGTGGTTTATATTAAAACAAAAAAATGTTCAACCATGGATGGGATGGGGTTTGACCACCAGACCTCCTCCACCTAATGCAGAATCCTAACCAATCCGAAAAACTGATTTCCTTGGTTAATCCACCTGAGAATTGATATAAACCTCATTTGCATAGTGTTCCCAGGCAAGATGGAGGAACCAGGAGCGGGCACGGAAAATGAGGTAGAGTTAATTTTTAATTAATTTTTATGCAAGTGGAATCATCATTGAGTGAAATTTCCAGGAGGTTGAAATTTTTGCAGCGTCCAAATCGAACAAATTTTATGTCGATCATAAACCTCTCAGTGAAACGAACTCGATGGTGTAGTTAGTTTCCTGATTTAAGCAACAGATTTGCAGAGGGCTCGGAGGAGGGATCTTTGAGGAATCTAGGGGTAATCTAAAAGATTCATCAAGCCCTAGATTATCACTTTCTTAGAATTCAGAAATTTGACAGTCTATTTTGCACTATTTGATGCCACAAATCTGATGGTGTGTTCAAATTTTCCATTTGCTCATTTCATTTTTCGGCCACTTTTCAAAGTGGAGTGCAGGTGTCAACATTCATGAGCGAGAATTCATTTCTATGCAATTCGATACTGTGAGATCGATGTTCCGAAAAACTTAAATAGCTTGACATCCTCTTCGTCAGATGGCCCCTGGATGTGAGGTATATGCAGTGTGTTCATGTACTTCTTTTGCTATGCATTGTGTTGTAGAGATCCATGTTTGATGTTTGATGTGGGATCTTATTTCTTACTTGTTTTCATGATTCTTGCTTGATGTGATGCGGAATCATCTGTGTGATGTACTTGATGTCATTATTTGTCATGTTTTGTTTAAGATACCTTTGTTGTATGTTGATGGGATACTCATGTTGTCATGATGTATGTTTGCATTGACATCCCTATTATGCCATGTGGTCAGGATGCTCATTATCATCATGCATGAGTTTGTGTCATATTGATAGGAGTCCTTTTGACTGAGAGTTCCTATAGAAGAACATCTCATAGAGCCACTCCTGCGTGAGGGAATTTCCCTTGTATGATAAAGACATCATCTCTTATGTACATCATCACTATTGACAACACTTAATACATCGGCCTACACCATCTTGACACCGGGGCTCGGAGACGTAGTCCCTCCTAGATGAACTCCATTATCAACGACTTATGTTTTCATGTGTTGATGATTGACATGTTTCTCTTCTTTATAGCATGCAGGTGTATTCGTTTATGTTCTTTCAAAAATGCAATTTAACACATCATGAAAGTAAATTATTTTGGAAGGGTCCTTTGTCACACCCAGACCTAGTTCACTAGGATTAAGCAGGGGAAGCCAAAAACCCCTATTATAATTGAAGAATCACCAAATAAATAGGAGGAGCTAGAATCCATGGGAATTAAGTTTGAGAAAATCACATCACCAGGGGAAACCCCAAAGGCTACCATTAACTATGTCAGAAATCCTGTCACCAGGTCAACCTCATCTAAATATCCCAAGGCACCTATAACACTCCAACAGAAAGGAAAAGGCCCACTCCAGGATCCCCAAACAGTGCTATAGGAAACACTGGCAATGCCACAAGAAAGGTAGAAAGTGCTATAGGAAGAGAAGCAAGGGCACAAAGGAAGACAATAAGTAACACCACAAGTACAGGAGGGGGAAGCTTCTCCAAAGACAGTTGAGGGAGATTTTATAGAGCTACAAGAGCCTAGAACATAGCCCAACTTGAGTTCCTACTACAAATTCATTGATGGAGGTAGATTGATCCCATAGAAATTTGAAATTCCTCTCTTCTTTGAACTTGAAAGAGAGAGAGGAAGGACACATCGATGGATACAAAATCCTAAATCAAAGAAAGTAGAAGATGTGGGTCTTATGGAAGAAAAACTCCTAGAGATGGGAAAGGAGTTGAGTGAATTAATAGATAGAGAATACACCATGAGAACAAAACTACAATGAGAAAACACATGGATTAGGAGGAAATTGCAAGAAAATGAGACCCAATTGGCCAGCATGGCAAGCCTCTCCATGGAGGCACTTAAATGGAGACTACCATCCAAATTCTATGCATTTTACCTCAAGGACTAATGGATGCAATTGCAAATTAAGACATTAGCGCAACATAGGACCATGACATTCTAGGATTATAGGAAATTCATCGATTCCTATGACAAGAGTTCCCTTGAACACAAGGCAAAATTATTTGAATTCTACTTGCACAACCTTGCCTTAACATACCTGAATGTTTGGGACCCTAATGAGAATTTGGGAGACTCGTAGCTAATGGACCTTGCATCATGGATGAGTCATGAGGAGGCTAGGGCTAAGGAGGTGAAGGGAATAGTATAAAAAGAGGAAATAACCCCTCTACATCAGGGCAGAGCAAATAAATTCAATGGTTGTAATCAATAACCACAACATCATTTCCAATGATGCTCAACTTGCACCAAGATACCTAGCTACCCAAGAACAGACCATACCCATTTTTAAGACACTCTCAGACTATTTGCAACTGAGAGCCAACAAGCATGCCATAAATGATGGAATAACTTGCCACACAGTCTTTGGATTAGGGAGTGTCACTCTCCTGAGAGATTGAGGAATGCATTGGAGAGAACACCCCTGTATAAAAAGGCCATGCAAAGACTGAAGATCAATTGGATTGGACTTAATCTCTGTCCACCTTTGTTGTTGGTTTTGTTGGAAGGTAGGAAGGAAGAAGAGGAAAGAAAGTAGCGGGAAGAGATAGAGAAAATTTCAAGGTTCTATCCTCGGGAAGAGACACCATACATAGAAGCTTGGGATTTCAGAGAGGCCATCAATACTATGAAGGATATGGATATAGATGACTAGGTTGCTCAGAGGATGAGCAACATTTTCAGTAGGGGGTGATGATGAGACTTATCAATAGGTAAACTATATCAGTCACAATGCCACTCTCTAACTTATTAAATTGTCTTTTCTCACATTTATTTACAGATTTTGTTATATTTTTCTTAGTGAGAAGAGTGAAAGTGAGTTACTATGTCATATGGCCTAATGCGTGTTAAATGCATGAAATTGGAGCAATTTTGAGTTGACTTGAGTGCAGGGACTCGAAGTAGGCAAGCAAGAGATATTCTAGGAAGTGGTCCAGTTTCGTATAAATAAGAAAGCTAAGGGACTCATTAGGATTTGAAGTTTTATTGTAGCAAAGAGGCATTAAGATGAAGCACATTTGACTATTATTGTTAGGATGTATTTGGCACTTCTTGATTGATAATAAGAAATTAAGTTTTGATCCAACACTTAGTTGACTTAGAGGACTGAAGCTCTTGGGTTAGCACCCAACCCTAGTAGTAGAAGTTCCTCTCGTTTGTATCTTTATTCTTAGCTTAGAATTTCGATTAACTGTTGAAGTTTATTTATGTTTATATTTATCTAGATATTTTATTAAGTTGTTGTTTATCCATGTTTTAATTAGCTTAAAGAGTAGATTAATGTTGTAGTCTAGGGAGGGAAAATATACCAGAAACGTTTGTGACAATGACCTCTATCTCATCTTCCTTATGGGATCATGATTAGGGGACCCCACTCTCACAGCCCAAAAATTGAGTTTGTCTTTTGTTCATTACCTAGATTAAGTCTCATTCTTAGCTAGATAAATGTTTATGATTTCTTGGAAATATTTGCAGTTGTTATTCTGCTTCTTAATTTTTTTGTAGTTTAGAAGCTAGTCCATTTCACAGATATAGTCCTTAACAATAATTAGATCAAATTTTCCAAATTCAAATCATGTTGCCATGTTGACCTGTAAAAATTTGTAAATGAAAATAGAAATAGGTTTTATTGTAGGAATTGTCAATATACAAGAAGGGAATTCTCCAACCAACTCCACCTAGCTCTTCTTCACCTTCTGTTGAGGCATAACAACCCATATTTCGAACCTCTGTTTTCCAGCCATTGTGCGCAAGTTGTCTTAGGAAAATCTGGCCTTCTTGGAGTGCTGGGCTTGGCCTTGGGTGATTTTCACCTTCCCTATGCCTTCCACAACTATCATGCACCTTTCCAACACTTCATCCCACCATTGTTTTCCTCCAAAACCTCTCAGCCAACTTCGGGTAGCAGTTAAGGGCATCTTGTAGCAATTTCCTATAGCAAAACCTATAGCAGCATGTTTTGACCCTGTTTTGACCTGCAATGATAGCTTAGCCTAGTTTAGGAGTAGTTTAACCCCTCAACTTAGACTCCATGACCAGAAGTGCCACCTAAACTGGTCCTTTCACTCCTTTCATTCCTGCAAGATTAGATAGCATTAGCTCTTTTATTTCTAAGTTTAGAAATTAGAACTGTATATATTCTACAAGTGTGAGTGAGATAGTTAATGCATGCATGTTTAACTTATAAAATGATAGAGTAATCTTCTGTTTTCAAGTAACCGTGATAGCTAGGTGATCAAGTACAATATTAGCATAGTTTCCTTTCTGCAAGTGATTTGTGTCATTTCATAGAATTTATAAGTTGACAGCTTTCATTTCCTTGTTTTACAAGCATTTACCTTCTCTCCACTAAAAATGGCTTTACATTCCATCATCAGTAGTCAAACTCCCTTTAGATCAATAGAGGAATGGTCTGGAACCCTAATGGTGAAGAGCCCTAGTTGAGAAGTGACATGAGTAGAATGATGCATCTACTATGTATATAGCATTGTCACCTCCAAGTTTTTACGAAACCCTGGGTTGATTAAGTAAAGATGGTAGCCCTAGGAGTTGCAATAGTCTTGCTGCAATATTGAGGCTCATCATATATATGGACGAAAAATGTTCTATTTTTCACTCATGAAACATATGTATAGAATCTATAAAAATCTGAGTGAAAATGATGAAGAATAACCCAAATAATCTAGGAAAATATCATACCATGCATAGCTCCCCCTGAGCTCAATATACATCCAATAAGACATGATGATCCTATGGACGAAAATGTGCATGAGGCTGAAATGAACTCATCATATGTTGTTGTAACAACTATCATATGCTCCCCCTGAGGTTGTGTACCTCTCATGAATTTTGCAGTCTTCTATAAATGTGCATGAATAACCATGGACTGCAAGAGTGAATGATCTTCACTACTTGAAGATCTATTTCTCCTTCTTCCACATAGTCTTGGGTCACTTCCTCTCTTCCTTGATCTGCTTCTTTTCTTCCTTCAACTACATCTTCTCTTTCTTCATTGGTTTTTTGCTAGATCCTGTTTTTTCTTTATGGTTTTGTCGTGAAGAACAGGGAAGCAAACAATCTCTTGTCATATGGCCAAATCTATGGCATATATAGCACCCCACATGGCCAAGAGGATCAAATATTCTTATGCCAAATCTAAACCTTACATGAAATGTGTCTCTCCTCCAATGGTTAGACCTGGAACCTAGTGCCTTATGGCCAAACAAGTGACATTAGTACCAATAACCATAAAAATCACAAGTATACATGTTGGCCATTCTCCTTGGCTATTGATATTGTTGGAATCTCTATTGATGAGAACTATACATTCTGCTCTAGCAATTTGCTGCAATATGTCCAAACTTGCGACAATTGTAACATTCTGCATTATGCACAAAAGGAATAAAAGGACTTTGACTACTTTGAAACCATACAAATATGCCACAATCATCTCTAGGAGCAAAATGTTTTCTGAATGTAGGAGCTCCTTGATATTTTCTTCTATGTTGCTAGTTCTGCTTGATTTTCTATTGGTGGCTAGACACCTAATCCTTTAAGGGTTGGTGTGAAAGTTGAACAGCCAAAAGGAGTCCAAAGGACCACTTGGAATATGAAACCAAGGGTCACTCCTATGTATTATAAATATGTATCATTGTGAATGAGAAATAAAATCTCATGTTTATCCTTCCTATATTGTCTCTGCCATGTGTGTGTTTAACATGGTATCAGAGCGGGACTATTCTGGCCTGCTCTAATTTTAACCCCATGATGTGTGGCCCATGTAGTATTCTTCCTCACAGTTTATGCCTTAGGTAGAAAGTAAAAAAATGGCATGTTGTTATTCCCTGTGAAGTTGATCTAAAATGCCTTGAATAGCATTAGGCTGGTCCTCATTACCTGTTGTGCCTACAATTCAGTAAGGACAACGCATAAAATCTTGTACGCCCAGAACTTGTATGCAATGCAACTGCATCAAACCGTTTCATTTGAGTCTCTCTCTCTGCACACTTAAGCGTTGTTATGCAATCCTGCCATTGCTCTGTGTGAAGTATAGTAATACCTCCTAAAGCACCTCCACAATATTTACCAGAGTCTGATATCGGTCTTTATTAAACTGAAATAGAGGCTCCCATACATAATTAGAGTCCTCACCAGTCTGAAGCATAGGTCCATGTGCACAATCGAAATCCTCACCATCAGGATTCTCCAATGAAAGAGGAGTAACGAGCACTGATGAAGGTGCATCCCCTCTATACATAGCCCCGACTCTCCAGTAGCGCCTTCCGTAAGTGTCTTCCCATTGTCTTTTAGTTTCTGTAAATCCAAGGTCAAGTTTCTTACCCTTGCTTCTGTCAGACTTTGTGTCATCGTTTGCCATGACTTTGCCGAGAAAATTTATAACAGTCTAGATTCCCTCACATGCATGTCTTCCATTGCTTTGCTTGAGTGAAGAAATTCCCTCTGCCATTCTGGGCACTACTCTGCCTTCTTTTCCTGGAAAATCTGAAACTGAAAATTTGTATATTGCGTGTCCATTTTTCATTGTTGTGCATTTTGGCAATACACATTTGAATATGAAAGAAGGTAAAATGAATGGAAGGTGAAACGAATCCAATAGAGAATGGGAATCTAGCAGAGAATGGGATGAGTGAGAAAATGTTGGATTGTGTAAGCATGTTGTCAAATGCATTGAAGTCTGGTATCATTGTTTCCGGTGCATATAGTACGGAGTGTTGTTCTACTTTATGTTTAGAATTTTCCAGCATCCCAGATCTGTGAGGATACTTGTAAACCTTGGAGTGAATGTTCGTGGGGATTCATATCAGTGGATGAGATGAGTTTTGGGCATGAGTGATTGATGAAGTCGCTGATGAATGAGCTCAAGGTTGTGAAGGTTTATCCAACAAGATAAACAACTTTATACCACCTCCTTGTGCAGAGAAGTCTCCAATCGCAATGATGTTCTCCATTCAACACCATCAACCATCATATGTGAAGATGTTCTACTAGTTCTTGGTTCTCGTGGTAGAGGCCTAGCAGCTTTGATATTGACAACCGATGGCAAAGATCTTGAAAATTTGTCTTGTTCCCTTATTAGAGAACTAACTAATCTGGGTGGCATTGTTTCTTCAACTTTGTGAACTAGTGATTGTGTAGATGTTGCAGATATTGATTCCAAAAATGGGACTATTTCAGCTTGAACATTTTGATGAAGAGAAGTAGGATGTTTTGACATTTTAGTGTGTTCCCCAGCTGTAGTGGAAGAATATTCCAATCCTTCAACATCAAGCATTAATGGTGAAGTTTTCCACCTCCATCTACATCTGGCGATGAAATTATAAACATTCTCGCTACTGGAAGCATTGAAACAATAGCTTGCAACGTATCCTCTTTGTGTTTAGCGTTGACTATGTATGCAACATTGAATTGAAGACTGTGAGGTCTCTCCCATTGTCTATGCATCATTATCATCGAATTCTTCCAAGGCAACCTCCAACATTGAATGTGAAGTTGTGATATGCTCAATCTCTTGAACTTCCAGTAATAAACCACTTGAATTTGGTGACAAGGCATTTGCATGTTCATGAGGCTTTACCATTTGAGAGAAACCTATTTTCAAGTAGAACATCATTGATGATATCACAAAGTAAGGTATCAAGCTTCATGGACTTTTCTTCGAAGAATTAAAATCAGCTTCAACGTTTTTTTGTATTTAATATATTGGTCAATATTTTTGCTACAACTAGGAGGGTGTAGCCAAGAGCTCTAAGGTGAGACTAGTGAGCAATCAATTTTTGAAGACATGTTGTTAGAGGAAGAGTATCAAAAGCTAATAGTGGATGTGCTAATTGAAAACTACTATGGAGACCCTCTCCTACAAAGGGTTTTATGTTGACTTGATTATGAAGAATCATTATTATGAAGCATTTAAACTCTAGTAAATGCAATGAGTCTGTCCAGTCGACTTACTATATATAGTGCAAGTATTTTGAGTGAATACAAGCTCGTTTCATAAGCTTGGATCTCAAGCTTTTATAAGCTCACATATCAACATTGGTTATTGTATTGTTGAGTCCAAGGAAACGACAAAGTTCAGGTTTCTACCTGCAACCATATTGTGCATAGGCCAAATTTTCAGATTTGATACTCTAGAAAGCTTCTCTAACTAGTATAATATTGATGCTCCTCAGTTTCCACAAGTTTAGTAAGTATTTCAGAGTGAGATTGTTACTCATATTAGTGATCTTGGAACCCCAGGCATTAATGATCTTGGTGCACAACTTTCATAAGCATTAGGAACTATTTATATTATTTAAAGTTGCAGCAATTTTGCATTATTTAGGAATTCAGTGGAAATTGTTTTAGGCCAAGACTATCCTTTGTGGATCAAATTGGTGTATTTTCTTAAAGTTTATTCATATCAGAGATTTTTATTGAACTAGAATTGGTGTATTTTCTTAAAGGTTCTTCATATCAGAGATTGTTATTGAACTAGATTGAAGTTGTTGCCAGGACAAGTTCTCTTGGATTCAAGGCTGGTATAGGAACATATTTCTTTTTAGGCCTAAATTACTTGTTGCCTTGTTGGAAGTTAAATTCTTAGGTGAATTGGAGAAAATTCATTTTTGCATGAGGAGTCTATTTTCCGGGCATCACCATTCATGGTGCATTGAATCTATTGCAAGCTGCCAAGATTTATTTGAAGTTGTTGCCATAATTTTATATAAAAGAAGAATTGGTGTCCATATTTTACTCATTGTTTTACTATTTTTTTGAGATTGACTTGCTAAAAAATGGCTCCAATTAGTGCAATATTAGAGTTATTGGACAATCTAATACTCTCTACTATGGATAATAAAGTCAAAATTAACAAGGATTTTCTCACGGATATTCATTGTTGTTTACAAGATGTACATGAAAAGATTGATTTTTTGCAACTTGAATCACAACTACAATAAGAGGAGTTACAGAAGTATAGTCATGATTCTGAACTTGCCTCCATTCAGGACAATTCTTTGTTTGAGACACACTCCCATCAACAAGCAAAAATTGATAAGATCATTAAGCCTCTCTAAGGAGCAGTTGTACATGCAGATGCAGAAATTTAGTTTGCACTTCCCAAGTTGGTCATCAGAACTTGGGAAGGTCTTGTCCATAACAAGTACAGAATAGGTCTTGGATATCATAAGGAGGTTTCCTTTCATATTCCAAATTACTTAAAGCTCATTCAATTTCAGAGTGTTGGATTCCTTCATCACAATTCACCTCCAGGTGTCCCAGATTCTGCCCCTCGTCCACAACAATAGATTGTGAAATGCCAACGCTGTGACCGAGTTGGCCATATGAAAGTGTTGGCATTATGACAAAAGTTTTGCGCTATGACATAGGTGTTGTCCTTGATGGGAATTCACTCAGATGACAGATCATAGTTTAGGCCCTCAGAATGAAGGAAAAATGATATACGCGGGTTCGCCTTGACCAAGCCACATATACACACGGGTTAGATGTCTAGAAGGCGCGTATGTGTATACACGCACTTTCATGCAAGGAAAAGCGCATACATGTTGGAAAACTTGGTTTTGGTCTGTGGTATTGGTCCCTGTTATTTTGACCTGTGGTATCAATCCAAGGTATCTTGACCGAAGTGTTGATCCCAGGTATTTGGTCCAAGGTATTGCTTCTAAGTGGTCTTGGACCATGGTATTGAGTAAGGCCTAAGGCTATAAAAGGAGGAGGAGATCATTAGGAAAAGGTACTCAAGTATTGAATATCTAATGAAGAGCAAGATCTAGAATACTGGTGATTGGGTTATGGTGCATAGCTGGATCTGAATCAAGGAGGAACCTGAGTGCTAGAAGAAGGATAAGTTCTATTGATGGGTCAAGATCTTAAGGCTTGAAGAGGAGTATATTTGTGTGATTTGATCTTTTATATTTGGTGCATGTCTTGATCTGTAAATATGATGATTTGGGTATAACTGATATCTGAATAGTTGAAAAAGGTAAATTATCTTTTACCGATCTGTACGCAGGTTCAGTATAGCAAAGGCGCGTATACACGCTGGTTCGGTAATTCAAAACAACGTATACGTAGGTTTGCCTTCATATAGCAGCGTATGCACACATGTTCTACATATTGAAGTAGCGTACATCTCATAAAATATGTTTTAGCTACCTCTGTTTACTGTTGCAGTGTTCTGGGTTCTGGTATTGTTACTATATTCTGGTTACAGCATTTAGAGAAGTGATTGTTTGATTCAATTTTGGTTAGTGCAAGGGAGATTGATTGATGCAGATATATTTTGATGTTTGATTGATGCTATTGATGGATCCAGTCTGAAAATATATGAAATGTGGTCCCTGGAAGAAAAGAGAAGGTTGTATCCTTCTGTAGGACAACACCTACGTACTAGTACATCCGCTAGTACAAGAGCTAGGGGGTTGTAGCTCCCTTCCAGGAGAAGTTGGAGAACGAGAGAAGGTTGTAGCCTTATACAAGTAGAAGCATATGTACTGGTATAAGACTGCACCAGTATAGAAATATTGTAAAAAGAAGTTTCTCATTAAAAGAAGATAGAGACAAATTGCAGCAGGTGGTTTTCACCCACATTGGGTTTCCACCTTATATCTTGTGTTCTTG
>APFE031624190.1:0-19328 GCA_000404065.3 Pinus taeda
GTAATGTAAAGGAGGTTGCCCCCTCGAAGAGGCTGAATTCTAAGGCGTTGATATCTCTTTTCTATCTTTTCTTGAGCTAGTTTCATAACAGTTGCTCACAGTTGCCTGGTATGCATTAGTATTGTTGATATGATGATGTAATATTATGTGATTGTGATGAGGCATTTAAATTTTTATTCTCAAGATATGTAGGAATTGGGAATACCTGTGATGCTTGTATATGCATACCAATTGCATGATCTAGTTGGTTGTTATATTGCTATACAAATTATTGTAGTGTATGTATCTAGTAGTATGCATGTTATGAGTAGCATAGAACCTTTGTTGTTGGAGGCAAGCTCCTTCAATCTACTGAATATATGTTTATCATGGTTTTTATGGACTCTACATGATTTATTGGTTAATTCTTGCTTTAGTCATGGAATGATATGTTATGCATGGATGAAGCAACTGTTAGCACTCTGTAATTCCTCCGGGTTGAGGAGAGGAATACAAAGGAAACCACAAACCACTTTTAGGCTAGAATCTAGCCCTTCTAGCCTTAGAGAGGGCTCTCCCACTAAGTTTTCTTCTTAGTCAATCAACTAATTGAATGATATTTGATCTTACGCTAGTTATGAATATTAAAAGAGAGGTTTTGATATATTGTTTTGCTAGCACATGAGAGAAGATAGACCCATTCAATATGGATTTCATTTCTTCTAATGATTGCAAGTGAATAAGAGATGATAGAGGTAATTTAGGCAGGGGAAAAATAAGATTTTTTTCTATTATTCTAACTTGATTTCGTTGTAGGGAGGGTGAGAGTAGAATATGAGAAAGACATTCAGACTATCAGGTTACAAGATGAATTCTAAGTGCCATTAAGAGAAAAATGAAACATAAATTTTTCATCTTACATAAAAGATAGCACAATAGTGAATTTTGAATTATTAATTCTTAAGAAAAACATGAAGACATGTATTTAAAACATGGAATTGTAATATATAATTGATAACACAAGGAAAAACATTACCATCAAAGTCTGACACATGAATCCCTGTCAAATCCCTTCTACCTTTTTCTATTCACTTGAGAACTTGATAAAAAAAAGTACAAAATATCATCCTTGCTTCCTCACACTAACCATTAGAGCCTTTTTTTGTTTTACATATTATATACTTAAAAATATTCCACTCCCATCAAGCTGGGTCAAATTTTTCAAAAGAAAGGTAGTCAATAGCCAGATACGTTGCATTTTCACCTACTCTATCAAAAAATAGGAGCTTATTACCTACTGCAAAGCTTAACTTGATACATCATCAAAGCATTTAATTTCCTCAACAATGCATAACTACATCATCCTAATGTTATATGACACCTAATAACATGAATAAAACAACTTGTAAAAACCAAAAATTCGAAATAGCAAGTCGAAATGTCTACTATGTCAAAAACGCAACAAATCTGTTGTGAATCTCCAATTTTGTAACAAATTTCGCAACAATCCAAGTTGTGCATATCTCCGGTCCATCTCTGACATTATAAAGCATGTGGGTTGTCTTGAAATTCCCCTGAGAAGCTCATGAACTCATGAAACATATTCAAAACTGAAAACAAGCCTCCAAAACATTATCTCCCTTTATTATCAAATTCGCAACAAACTTGTGTAGCATTGTAACATCTCCAAAATTTGATTTTCTCATGAACCAAATTGCTGAAGGAAACACCCATAACTATAATAACCTTGTAATATACCATAAAACTATCTAAAACTCAAAATTATGCCTACTTTATCAAAATGAGGAATCATGACCAAATGCGCAACATGTCTTGCCGTGTTTCGATATTCTTCATTAAAATGCTCATCTATGTAAGTTTTATGAAAAAAAGACAAAATTCAGAACTTAGTGCCATCCACCTAATGAAATCCAACTTTGTGTTTCTTCTGCAAGTATGTCTAACTTGCCCCTCTTCCTCTTTCTTCAAGATTCTCTGGCCTCAATCGGGTGTTGTTTTACTTGTCTGAGTCTTCTTTTTAAGACCAAATTATGTGCATACATATTCCTTACTTGCCTATGCAGAGGCAAGGTCCACTTCAACTTGTATCTGGCCTTTTCAATGACAGGTTCATCAATTTTCAATTGATTAAATAAACTCAACTTATCCCTTTGATATTTCTATGCAATCCAATATACTTGTTGCTGAACTTCCTCTATTTGTTCCATCGATTTATTGAACTCATTTTACTCATAAACTACTTCCACTATCCTTTGTTTTGGTTGAGCAACTTCTTTCACTTGCATTTCCATTTTCTGTTAGACCTAGTTCTAGATCTCCTTGATTGCTCAACCATCATATTTTGCACATATTCTATGTTTGCGACCTATTTTCCTCTGTCTTCAACAGTTGGTACCAAGGTTCTCTTTGATGGTTCTTCCTTATTGGGCTTAGAAATTTCTCATAAGGCTTTCCTCTTGAGATCTACGTTATCTTGCTACAGTTGTGCTATCATTAAATGTGTCGTACCAAGTTGATCTTGTAGGTCCTTAATTCTTTGATCCTTTTCATCAGCTTCCACTCCTTCATGTGCACTCTTTGATATATCAACAATTTGAACAGGTGTAAGGTCTACAAGCAATCCCTTGGCTGAAGATCTTGCTTTTAGTCTCCTAGTCACTTGTTCTACCTTGGGTAAGAAGTGATTTTCTTTTGTGCTTTTCTTGTCCACTGAATTGTCCTCAATAAAAGGATTTTTCACTAAGCCAACTACTACAGATGAGGATTATTTGGTTGGAACTGATGGGGTGTCTTTATTACTCTTTGAGGTGTTAGAGGATTGTGCCATCCACCCTGAAGAAAAAAATAACTCTTGCCATGATTTCTCCCTCTTGTCAAGCTCTTTTAGCACCAACAATTTAATTAATGAAAAATGGAATAAGATAGGCTCAATATGATTCCTCCTTGCTTGAACTATGTCGGCCATTTTGCTGAGAATCCTAAACAAATAATAAGGCAAATTCAAATCTTTCTTGCCTATAAAATGCATCAGAATTCTGATGTGGTATTGATATATTTTTCTCAACCTTCCTTCACATGTAAAATACCTTTGAATCACTTTCAACAACTTACTATAGTGGTCTAATAGATAACTCCTTGGGATAACAAACCCATACCCCTCCTGGTATTTTGGCTTCAAAAAGTATTTAAAATGAGCTAAATACAACTCCATGCCTTTAAACCACTCTTCACCATGCAAAGGGATATGAGTGACAACAACTATTGATTGCTAAGAGACAACAAACTCCAAATTTCCAACCTTTACCTCCTTACCATTGAAATTCAATGCAAATTGTTTGGTGAGCTGGAAGTGCTGGCCTTAGCTTTGAATCTTCTCACAAAATGCAATACACACATCTTTTTCAAATGAAACCTTGATGGTAGGATCAAAATTCACAAGGCTGAGGTCTTGGGTTTCATATCTTAATGTATCCTCCTTTTACCTTGTTTTTCATCTTTGGAGTTTTCATAGTTGTATGTGCAAACTTACAAACTTGTTCCAAACAATGTGCAGTGTTACTCAATGGTGAATTTTGCAATAAGGTGAAAACAGATAGATGCATAGCGAAATAGGGGGGATGCGCAACAACTATAGCTAGGGTTCTTCTTTGGAAAGAAGTAAATAAGAATATGGTTAATGATACGTGACTATAGTTCAAAATAGAGATATATTGGGTTCAAGGAAAATATTGAACTCAATAGAAGAAGGGTTTCACATGCAGCGAAAGGTAGTAAGGATTTGAACAACAAAACATGCAACAATGGTAACTTAAGATGGTTGGAGGAAATTTTTAGATCTCTGGATAGTTTGACAAGATGAAATAGGGCACATACAACGTAAAATATCTCATAGAAATGAGAGACACCCTTGTGACTAGCTTGATGATTTCTTGAAATGCGCAACAATTCTTAGTTCTGCAGCAGACTCGAGATTTCACAACAGTTTCCAATTTTTACAGTAGCTCCCAATTTTCACAACTCCCAATGGAAAATAAGGGCACTCCTCCTCTCATCCTCCAACCAAATCCATTGAAACCAGAATCATTGTACAAATTGAAAATGAATGCTGAAAAGTACCAATCTTCCAAAACAAACTGCTAGAAATTGTCACACTGTTGAAAAAGTTGCTCAAAGTGTTGAGCCTATTTACAATCCTACCCACTCTAACTAATCGACAAGCTACTTGATCAAGTGAAGTCAAAAAAATAGTCTAACCATGAAAGCAAATGGCTTGATTACTGGACTTTGCTTTCATTTTTTTCAGATAGATATATTTTTTTTACAATTTGCAACTCAAAATTCAACTGAAATTGATAATCATAATCCATAAATACAAGAAAATTCATCTTCCTTAATGACTACAACAAATTACAAAATAGTCTTCAATAATCTGAAACATTACCTTGTCTTGAAGGTCAACAAAAAGGACAAGCACTCCCTTCTTTTTCGGTCGCTATTTGTTCTATGTCGTCCAATGCAAGATATTTGTTAGAATGAAAGAAAACAAGTTATTCATCAACCTTATCATTTGCATCAGGGAAAAGAGTAATGTGTATTAAAAATCTTCAATTGAGGTAGCCACATCATGAATAACAAAAATGTCTACATCCACGAGGTCTAGAACAACCTTCCCTTCTTCATTATCCTCTTGTAACTGTGGAGTATAGATGTCATTATTTAGCTCATTGCTTTCATAAATAACACCTTCATCTTCATTTAAAGTGAGCTCATTGTTTTGAGTTTCTATACATGGAATTTCATAATTCAGAATTTGGTAAGATTGTTCTTGGAATAAAGACCCAAGAAATAAAAGGGTTGATGAAAAATTTCATTGTCTATCTTATTCTTTCTCTTGGTGACTTAACATTTGACAAGACTCTTGCAAATTTTCTTCAAAATCAGAGGATGAATCATGTTGTCAACATCATGATGTTGATTACTTCATTTTCGGGCAAGATAAAACCTACTATTTGTTGGAAGTTTTCTTGAATATGATGGCAGCTAGTCTCTACTTCTGCTTTCCGATGGTTAAAAGGGTTATCATGAGTAACCTATATGATATCATCATCCATAAATTGATCATCTTCATAAAAACTTTCCAAATGTTCAATAAAATTATCAAAATGTGTGCAAGAGTCTTTGACTAGCAACAAGGGACAACTTGAATCGGGACGATGGATTAAAACTAAGCAATACTTGGAAACCATTACTGGAAATCATAAAAAACCAATAATTAACTCCTAATATTTAGTTCCTTTAGAGTTAATTTAGGTCTCATAACTTATTTAGTCCCAATAAATTAACTCCAATTTTAATGCATTTACACTCAATAAAAATAAAAATAAAATATATTAAAAATTTAATCCAAATTTTATATAGACAATCCTAAAAGGTAATTCATTTTAATTTTTAAAAAAATAATAATAATAATATAAAATAAACTACCTCTAAAAAACAATTCCAAAATAATGAAGCTTAAAAATTTACATACTATTTAGGATATTAATAATTAAAATTATATTAGCCCCATAGAAATCCAGTAAAATAAACTTAAAGATTTTAATTAAGAATCAATAAAATTAAATAAGTCAAATGAGAAAATAAAACATTAATAAAAATTAATATTTCATAACAACCTTGATAACTAATCAAACCATAATTTCATATTAAAATCAATTCATCACATTGGTTAGAAATATTAAATCCAAATAAAATATCTCTAATAATGGAATATCCATATTTAATTAAATCAACTTATGATCTAAACCACTTCCAATTAATAAGTTAATAAGAAATTAAATAAAATATAATTCTACACAAAATGCCAAATAACCCTAGCTGACTAAATCATTTCATATTGATCCTTTCCATAAACTATATATATACATAACATTAGCTCTATGATACATCATTAATCTCCTCTTAAACAATTGGTGTATCCCGTGAGGATGGACTCACCTGGAAGTCCAAAACATTGGGTTAAATAAAATCTATAAACATGTTATTCCTCTCTTAATAAAATTATCCCCACCAATACGGATTCATTATTTAAAGGATGATGTTATTTATATCTCTCATAAATAATGTATGAAAATCTCTAAGAGAATATAAATAGGAATTTGGAAAGTTTTCATACCATGATTGTGCATTTCCCTCCAAGGATACCATGAACATCTTCATGAGACAATCTTCATGAAAATCAACCTTTATCTTATGCACATGCATGTGAAATTCAACCAAGTGAAGTGCAACATCATATCCTACCTGATCTTTGAATCTTGGAAAATAAGTCTCCAATCTACACAAGGCATGTGGTTCAGAAAACCTGGAATGCGATCTTGTTTTAAAAGGGCATAACTTGTAGATTTAGAACTCATCTCGAGCCAATAAAGTTGCCAGTAAAACCCTGATTTATGGATCCTACTACCAATGGATTCTTTGGATCAGATTGAAACTTGATTGGAGTCGCCACATGAATGGTACAACCTTCATGTGTCTGGCTATTGTCCACCATCAACAATTAGATCTAAAACTTTGATGATCTTTCCTAGGGAATATGGAACCTTTTGCTCCTTGGAAACGACACAAAACTGTTAGCACTATGTAATTCCTCCAGGATGAGGAGATGAATACAAAGGTAATCACAAACCACTTTTAGCTAGAATCTAGCCCTTCTAGCCTTGGAAAGGATTCTCTCACTAGGTTTTCTTCTCATTCAATCAAATAATTGAATGATATTTGATCTTAGGCTAGTTATGAAGAATAAAAGAGCATTTTTAATTTACTGCTTTGTTGGTAGGTGAGAGACTATAGACCCATTCAACATGGATTTCATTTTTTCTAATGATCTCAAGCGAATAAGGGATGATGGAGGTGATTTAGGGAAGGGAAAGATAGGCAATTTTTCTGGTATTCTAACTTGATTTCGTTGTAGGGAGGGTGAGATACATTATAAGTGCCATTAAGAGGAAAAATAAACATAAATTGTTGAACTTACATAAAATGGAGCACAATAGTAAATTTTGAATTATTAATTCTTAAGCGAAACATGAAGACATGTATTTAAAGCATGGAATTGTTAGATATAATTAATAACACAGAGAAAAAAATTGCCACCAAAGTCTGATACATGAATCCTTGTCAAATCCCTTCTGCCTTCTTCTATTCACTTGAGAAATTGATAAAAAGTACAAAATATCAACATTTCTTCCTCACAGTGACAAACATAGCCTTTTTCTTTGGTTTTTACATATGATATACATCAAAATATTCCACTTCCACCTAGCAGGGTCTAATTTTTCAAAAGAAAGCTAGTCAACAACCATATATATTGCATTTTCACCTACTCTGTTGAAAAATAGGAACTAATTACCTATTGTAAATATTAACTTGATACAACATCAAAGCATTTAATTTCCGCAATAGAGCATAAATACATTATCCTAAAGTTCTATGACACCTGATAACATGATTAAAACAACTTGTAGAAACCAAAAATTTGAAATAGCAAGTCGAAATGTCCATTGTGTCAGAAGCACATCAAAACTATCGCAAATCTCTAGTTTCGCAACAACTTTCACAACAATCCAAGTTGTGCATATTTATGGTCCATGTCTAACATTATAAAGCATGTGGGTCATCTTGAAATTTCTCTGAGAAGCTCATGAACTCATGAAATAGATTCAAAACTGAAAGCAAGCCTCCAAAACACTATCTCCCTTTGTTATCATATTCATAGCAAACTTGTGTAGCATATCAACATCTCCAAAATTTGTTTTTCTCCTAAACCAAATTGTTGAAGGCAACACCCGCTAACTATAATAACCTTGTAATATAATATAAAACTATCCAAAACTCAAAATTGTGCCTACTTTATCAAAATGAGGAATCATGACCAAATGCGCAACATGTCCTGCTGCGTTTTTGTATTCTTCATAAAAAAGCTCACATGTGTAAGTTTTATGGGCAAAAAGACAAAATTTAGAACTTACTGGCATCCACTTGATGAAATTAAACTTTGTGCTACTTCTGCAAGTATGTCTCTTTCCCCTCTTCCTCTTTCTTCTAGAGTGCCTAGCCTCAGTTAGCTATTATTTTACTTGTTTGAGTCTCCTTTTTAAGACCAAATTTTGTGTATATATATTCCTTACTTTCCTATGCAGAGGCAAGGTCCACTTCAACTTATGTTTGGCCTTTTCAATGACATGTTCAACAATTTTCAATTGATTAAATAAGATTTGCTTTTCCCTTGATATTTCTCTACAAGCCAATCTACTTGTTGTTGAACTTCCTCTATTTGTTGCATTAGTTTATTGAACTCATTTTCCTCATAAAATACTTCCACTATCCTCTGTTATGGTTGAGAAACTTCTTTCACTAGCATTTCCATTTTCTTAACTGCCTACCTAGTTCTAGGTCTCCTTGATTTCTCAATTATCATATTTTGACATACATCTTCTATGTTTGCTACCTATTTTCCTTTGTCTTCAACAGTTGGTAGCAAAGCTCTCTTTAATCGTTCTTCCTTATTGAGCCTAACAATTTCTTGTAAGGATTTCCTCTTGAAATCTTTGTTTTCTTGTTGCAGTTGTGCTATCATTAAATTTACCTTACCAATTTGATCTTGCGGGCCCTTAATTCTCTGATCCTTTTCATCATTTTCCACTCCATGTGCACTCTTTGATATCTCAACAGTTTGAACAGGTGTAAGGTCTACATGAAATCTCTTGGTTGAAGCTCTTATTCTCAGTCTCCTAGGCACTTGTTCTACCTCAGGTGAGAAGTGAATTTTCTTAGCACTTCCCTTGTCCATTGGTTTGTCCTCAATCAAAGGATTTTTCACTAATCTAGTTGTTGCAGATGAGGCTTCTTTGGTTGGAACTAATGGGGTGTCTTTATTACTCTTTGGGGTGTTAGAGGACTGTACCATCCACCTTGAAGAAAACAAGAACTCTTACCATGACTTCTCCCTCTTGTCAAGATCTTTTAGCACCAACAATGTAATCAATGAAAAATGAAACAAGTTAGGCTCAATCTGAATCCTGCTTTCTTGAACTCTGTTAACCATTTTGTTGAGACTCCTAAACAAATAATAAGGCAAATTCAAAGTTTCTTGTTTGTAAAATGCATCAGAAGTCTGATGTGCTATTGATAGATTTTGTTGAACCTCCCTTCACATTTAAAATACCTTTGAATCACTTTCAGTAGCTTACTATAGTGGTCCAACAGATAACTCATTGGGACAACATACCCATGCTTCCCCTGGTACTGTGGCTTCAAAAAGTCTTTAAAATGAGTTGAATCCAACTCCATGCCTTTAAACCACTCTTCACCATGCAAAGGGATATCAGTGGCATCAACTATTGATTTCTCAGAGACAAAAAACTCCAAATTTCCAACCTTTACCTCCTTACCCTTTAAATTTAGTGCAAATTGTTTGGTGAGATGGAAGTGGTACCCTAACTCTGAATCTTCTCACAAAAAGTAATACACCTAGCTTGTTCAGATGAAACCATGATGGAAAGATCAAAATTCACTAGATTGAGGTCTTTATGTTCATACCTTACAATGTATCCTCCTTTTACCTTCTTTTCATCTTTGGAGTTTCCATAGTTATATGTGCATAATTATTAACTTCTTCCAAGCAATTGTGCAATGTTACTTAATGGTGAATTTTACAGCATGATGAAAATAGATAAATGCGTAGCGAAATAGGGGAGATGCAGAGCAACTGTACCTAGGGTTCTTCTTTAGAAAGAATTAAATAAGAACCTGGTTAATGATACTCGATTTTAGTTCAAAATAGATGTATATTGGGTTCAAGGCAAACATTGGATGCAACATAAGAATGGTTTCACATGTAGTGAAAGGCGGTAAGGATTTTCATAGCAAAAACATGCAGTAGTGGTAGCTTAATATGGTTGGAGTAAATCTGAAGTTCTATGATAAGTTCAAAAATATGAAATAGGGAAAATACAACGTAAAATATGTCATAGAAATGAGAGATACCCTTACTCATGACTAGCTCGATGATTGCTTGAAATTCCCAACAATTCTTAGTTACATAGCAAACTCTGGCTTTCACAGCAGTTTCCAATTTTCGCAGCAACTCCCAATGGAAAATAAGAGCACTCCTCCTCTCATCATCCAAGGTGTTTCAAAGCAAATGATAGCTTTGAATGTTTGAAATGAAAGTGAAAAGAGACTTTTATAGCCTTCATACACTTCAAATATTCTTTTGAAGTAATGATGACCCAGTTCAAGATGTGAAATAATGGATAAGTGGTGTTTTGAAATAATGGCAACATGACATGACTGCTCATAACTGATTCCCATAACTGACATGGCCCAACTAACTAACTCATGATGACCAAAATATTACATGATATGACCTTTTAATGATGATGACCTAGCTCATGGTGACCAATGACCCCTTATGATTACCCTTTTAATGATGACCCTTCATGGCATTACATTTTGTATTTTAGCAAATAGACCCTTTTGACTTTAAAACTTTACATGACACTCAATCCAAATCTAAACCTCTTATTCAGAGAAAATCCCCTTAAACTAGAATACTCATGAAATCAAGATTGACTTTTACAAATCAACCTCAAAGGAATAGAAAGATTGAAATGACTAAGATCCCTATAATATAGGATCCTAACACCAACAAGTTCTGGTGTGGATGTTACTGAGTTGTAGAGTGTTATTTGGTTGTGATAATGCTTAAGTGAAAGTTTGGATTATTCTCTTCTGATTACATTAAATCTTTGTATATTTACCCTTAATGAAATAGTCTTACTTACAATGAGGATTTAATTTCCTAGTGTTTAAGTATGTTTGGGGAAACATCGGGCTTTTAGAAGAACTATGGTTGAATCCTTGTAAAGATATAAAAAAAATACATAAAAAAAAATTTAGGTTATTAAGGTAGAGTTGGATTGTATTTAAGGTTGAACCCACGCAATTCAAGAGTTAGGGGATGGGCTACATTGTATTTGGGGCCAAACCAGAATATGTTGAATCAGGCCGACACATGATTCAACTTATTAAATAAGATTTATATGTGCAGGTCCCTTTGCAGTATAACTTTAAGCAATAAAAGTATTCAAATAAATAAGAGATAGGACAGTGAACGCTTGAGGGTGGGCCCAAGATCGAGCTTGTTTGGGGTTCTGAACTAGTTCGACGTTGAACTTGTTCAGGAGTTAAGGAGTTTGTAATATGCGATAGTGTGATTTAGGTGCACGAGGTTAGTTTGAGAATGAGCATGGCCAAATAATAAATAGTTCGGGGATGTCAAACTATTCGAGCTGTAGAGTTAGTTTAGGGTTCGGGGGTCCGATAGAGTTACTGCAGGTATTTCACCCTATGAGGCTGAAACTTGAATTCTCATTATAACAAGATGAATTTACCAAACACTTTGTGAGGTTTGCTTGATGGGGCCCGTTGAAGAGGTGACATGGTAGGTTCCATGTGGGCATAGTAAATACGTGTTGGCTTGGAAGGGTAACATGGACTAGCTAGGTGAGGTAGGGTTCCACGTGGTGGTACTTTGCTAGTGTGGCAAGGGTTTATTGGCCAAACTTTAAATGACCATAACTTTGATTTGAGAGCCAGATTTCGATAAAATTTATATCATAAAGATCTTGATGAGCCAAATGCATTAGTAGTATTTATTCTAAGTTTTATTGAATTCAAGAAAAGAGAAATTTTGTGGCCCCATTTCCATGATAGGACTATGGGGGTCGAGTTAGATCAAAGTAACACCTTCCCTCCATCTGGGGTTATCCAAGGGGGTATGTTACAGAGTGGTATCAAAGCAGAAGGTTCAACGCTAGACCTTTAGAGATAAATTTGGTATTCTCAGGCAATATGATATTGAGTTTGAATATATTACAAAGTGACGTTAAGAACATCCAAGTTCAACATTTGGACTAGATGGGCTCAAGGAAAATGAAATTAAGAAGGCAAAGGTTTTGTGTTGGACCTTTGAGGCATGATATTTTTATGACTATTATAGAGTGTTGTTTGCCTGTGAAATTAGGTGTTAGTTGTAGGTTATGTGTTTTATGTATAGCCATGATGATATTATGAATGTGAAATTTTAAAAATGACATATGATGATATGTTATATTATTTTCTAACAAATTTTAAAGCTTGTAGATGTCATGGATACTAGCGATTGTAAGAGGCTGATTTCATAGCTTGATGACGTCAGCCTTGTTAAAAAGGGCTAATGTATAGAGCTTGTAATGACATGGTTATACACACACACATTCTTAATTTTTGAAACATGTGGTTGACATGAATTTAGATGTGTAAACAACTGTAGAACAACACACTGATTATTAGCATGGAAAGATCATAAGTTAATTTGTTTATGTTGGTGAAATCTAACAAATAAGTGTGCTTGTAACAACACATAAGAAGAATCAATTGTAGCAAGAAGAAAAAACATGGATAGTTGTATCCATCATGAACAATGGAAGAGAAACTCCCCTAAAAGAGAAGATACCTCTAGGAGCTTGAAGGCAGATCTAAGGAGTTGCGAGATAGAAATTGAAAGGTTTGCTAGGAAGTAAAAAGGGATGGAAAAAGTTAGCTCAATGTTGCACAAACACATGTCATACATATAAGATTTGTTGCAACAAGTCTTATCCTTAGAAGAGGAATATTATGTTGACAAGACCAGAAAGAGACCTTGTAAGGATGAAAAGAAAAAGAAACCAATTTCCTATTAGCATTCTAAAGGGGAACACTTGAGAAGGTACTGACCTAATCGACAAAAAATAAGGAGAAAGAGGATAGTTCATGTACACCTCAAGAAAATGCACTTGTAAATTGTAATATATAGAGAAGATACCTCTAGGAGCTTGAAGGCAGATCTAAGGAGTTGCGAGATAGAAATTGAAAGGTTTGCTAGGAAGTAAAAAGGGATGGAAAAAGTTAGCTCAATGTTGCACAAACACATGTCATACATGTAAGATTTGTTGCAACAAGTATTATCCTTAGAAGAGGAATATTATGTTGACAAGACCAGAAAGATACCTTGTAAGGATGAAAAGAAAAAGAAACCAATTTCCTATTAGCATTCTAAAGGGGAACACTTGAGAAGGTACTGAGCTAATCAACAAAAAATAAGGAGAAAGAGGATAGTTCATGTAAGCCTCAAGAAAATGCACTTGTAAATTGTAATATATAGAGAGAGGAGGGAGCATCCCCTCAAGCTGTTTGATATATATTAAAGGGTTCCTCCATGAACTATTTTGAAGGGTGTTGAAATTTTAAGGTTGTCATAGAACCTTGGAAATGACTCTGTCTGATTTTGTATATACATTTACGTATAGTGTGGCGAAGGACACTTTGAACCCAAAAACACATGGGGATGAGTTGTTGTCAATTAAAGAATGTTTTACATGTTTAATACCTCATGATTGGCCTCATATTTTCTTGTTTTTTTGACTATTTTCTTTGACCATGGCCATTCTACTTTGTGTTGTTATTATATGTTATTGTTGTAATCTTTTATTGTTCTTCGTTTCTTCTTATTCTTGCCTTTTTATGTTTCATGTCTTGGAAAATTTTGGGTGTGGAAATGGAGCTCTGAGGAAGAGCTTAGTCAAACCCAACGGGGAAGTTCACATGAATAAGGGGAAGTTATCTTGAGACTTTAACATGAAAAGATTATTAGTGGGTTCTAAGCAACATGGAACACCCTTGGGAATACGAGCAAGAAATTATGTTGTGATGACGTTCATGAGAATTGCAGTGAGCATGAATGAAGGAAAATATATGCAAGATGAAAAATGATAGTGTGAACAACAATTGACAAAAATACCAAGTTTAATGAACGATTGAATGTTATAACATTAGACATATTAGTTGATAGGACTTATGAGGGTCGCATACAAAAAGGAAAAAGAAAGGAATTTGGGTGAAGAATTCCTTTGGTTGAGTTGGAAACCATTCTTTTCAATTTTATGAATGCTTTGTATGGATACATGAGGTTCTCTAACCTTGACATTATGTTAGTATGGTACACTTCATGAACATGTTGATAAATGAATGTACACAATGCCATTGAATTTCACAAATTGTTGTTAGGAATCATTCTTATGGAATGGTGATCGGTTAAGCTTATGAAATTTTATGAATATATGAATCACATGTTTGGGATAACATAATGAGGTTATCCAATGAGTTTCCTTGTCATGTGAGGAATCCTTTGAGCAAGTGGGAATTCTTCTTGTTAATTATTTTACTGTCATATGAATATGGCATTCACGTGTCCATGTACATACTATGTCTATGACAAGAAATGATGATGGTTTTATAATAGGTACACTAACTATTAACGAGAATCCTTTGTTGAAGGATTGGCTGTGTATGCCTCTGAGTGTTGTGATTAGCGTGGGAAAACAGCTAGTACTAATGACTAATTGGAATCTATGCCACTAAGTGTTGTGTGTGGGGTTGAGAAAACACTCGATGCATACATTTCGACTACTTCCACTGCCTAAGTGAAAAATAATCACACCTACTTTATTAGAGGTGTGGTTGAGGGCAGGTAGACCACTCAAAACGTGGGGTCACTTGAGCTTGGAGGACAAGTAGATACTCGAAATATGGGAATACCTAAGCCCAAGGAGCTTGTGATGATAACTGAGTTGTGATGGGAGTTGTTGCAATGAGAAATGGTGGAAAATAATATTCTTGTTGACAAAATACCACTTGGATGGTGGTGTTCCCACAGTCATTGGGATGGGAGTGAAAGGGGTGGGTATTATTAGGACTTGTATGAAAATATTGCATGGAGTGGTGTGAGCGCTACTAAGTGATGTTACTTGAAGCTAAGAAAACAACTAGTGAATTGTAGTTAAAGACTAAATTGGCTAAAGATTGCATGGAGCAAGGAAGCCACATTGAGTGTTGTGCCTTAGGGCTGAAAAAACACTCAGCATTGGTAAATCCATTCATGGCATTTTTCTTAAATAACCACATTGAGTTTAGTGCCTTAGGGTTGAGAAAAAAATTAGTGTCGGTAAAGCCATATGTGGAATTTTTCTTAAGTATCCACATTGAATGTTGTGCCTTAGGGATAAGAAAACACTTAGTGTTGGCATATCCATTTGTGGAATTTTTTTTTTAAATAACCACCTTGAGTGATATGCCTTAGGGCTAAGAAAACACCTAGTGTTGGTAAAGCCATTCATGGAATTTTATTTAATAGACACATTGAGTGTTGTGCATTGCGGATGAGAAAACACTTAGTGTTGGTAAAGCCATTTGTGGCATTTTTTTCAATAGCCGCATTAGGTGCCCAATTTGGAGCTATGCTCAATGTTGTGCCTTGAGGGATGAGAAAACATTAAGATAGTTGAACTTGAATACAAGGTTAAGGATCATGGGGAGTTATGCTGAGTGATTTTTATGAGACTAAGAAACAATCATATATAAGAGCATTGAACTTCCTAGTATGGGTATTTGAATTTGGCTGCAAGTCAAACAACAACAACATTCAAGAAATTAGAGTGCAAAACAATGTATTGGAGCTGAGAAGAGTTTCAAGAATAGGGCCATGGTGGTGACACTGGAAACCTTTATCGTATATTGGTTCACCATGAAGTTTTCCATGATGGGTGTAAGGTAGGGAATTATCTTGGTTATGAGGACTCTTCCTATGCAAGGAAGAGAAACCATATCACCCAAGGGGTCAGAAATAGAGAAGGGGGTGTCGGGACATGGAAAACTAATTGGTTTTAATAAGTCATGGGCATGCTAATTAGAATCAGGGGTGCATTGGGTGTGTCCTAGGAAGCAGTGAACCGAGACTATTCAATGAAAAGGCATTGAGTACAATGGACAATAGTAATATACACAAGGGTTAGACAACATTATGAAAAACATATCATCAAAGTTGGATTTGGTGCATTAAAAGAACTATGAATAGTAAAAATCCACTGAGAAAATGGTTGATTTAATGGAATTTTTTACCCATTGAGGAGTTGGGTCAACAAATGTGAATGCAAATATAAGTGTAAATGATTTGGGTTTATAACACTTCTAATTTGTGTTCAAGAATAGAACACCGAGGACAGTTCTCCTCTAAGGGGGTGGGGATTGTGACATCACCTATGGTTAGTCCCTCCTGTAAACATTATTATGAAATGTACTCATGTTAATAATGTGGAATAATGTAATACAACTATTGGCTAAGGAGAGGACATGAATTTAGAGTATGAATGGAGAAGTTGTTGGGGGAATTCCTTGGGAAAATACTACACTTAGAGGTTCAATTAATAATCTATCTAAATTCTTGCAAAAGAAAAGGTAGTTGGTATAGGAAATTAAGAAAAGTGAAGTGGCTCCTGCACAACAAGACGAGCCATGCCATCCTTGTGCATAGTAAATCATGTTAGTATTGTCAACACGACAGGTAGAATTAGGGAGGATAAGGGCTGACCCGTGTATAGGGAGAGAAAGAGTAGTTTTGGACTGTATGGGCACCTGCACACTAGGACGAGGTTGTCCTACTCTTGTGAAATGTGAAAGCATGGAAATCATGCAAGGGGAAGCGTAGGAGACAAGAAAAGGAGGAGAAGAAAGAAGGCATGGGTGATAATAAATACTCAAGACAAGTGGAGGATGTCATGTTGGAAGTGAATACATGCAAAGAGAGAGAAAAAGAGAAGCATAAGGCTTTTAGAGAGGGGAGCTAGAGAATACATAGGTGAATGCATTTCTTGAAGGCATGTTGATATGCGTGACTAAGAAATAGAGAGGAACAATGGGTTGTTGTTGAGGAGAAGGAACCACAGTGGTTGGAAAAGTCTTGTTAGTGTTGTAGGTGGAATTACTGTGGAATCTCGGGACTCCTGTGTGTTTTATTAGCTAGATGGAGCATGTTCCCTTGAGGACTTCCCTACTCAAGCTCTGAATCTAGGTCAAGGGTGGTTTTTTATAAGAAATATTGTAGTGTAGATTATCCTATGGTTGGGAAGAGAGTCAAAGTCCCTCCTCTAGTTTTCGATGTTTTTAAATAAATCAGATAAGTGTTCGTTCTTGTAAATATTTGGACCCCTATAATATTCAAACAATAATACCTGATTTATCATATGGCCATGGATGTTTAATTTTTTTATATGTTGATGAAAAGTAAGGACCAATTGTTAGGGTGTACTTAATCTTGAAGAATCCTAGTAGGAGAGTTGATGTTCTTATTCTTAGTGGTCTAAAACAACCAAGAATTCTTTTAATACCTCATACTCATTGGTCATATATTGTTAGTAAGAATAGGACTGGTTGCTAACTTGTTGATGCAGGATGTTTGGGAAATGCTTGGATTCCCTTAGTATCTCATCTATTTCTATCTTATATATAAAAGGTATAGGAAGCTTACTATTGTGACATAGAATGCATGTGATTCCTTAATAGCTACATGTTGGCATTATGATACAAGTGTTCTCCTTGATAGAAACTCACTCACAGGTCAGTTCAGTTTTGATGAAAGGCAACCCATAGTGTAACAGATCCATTTAGATTTAACAGGGCATTGGTACAAAAGAACAGGAAGATGGAACTAAAGTCTATTAATCAGAATAAAGAAGTTGAAGGTAAAGGGATGGTGAAAAGCAGTTTAAGATGTATATGTAGGTCCACTTAGTCAAAAAAGTGTATACACGTAGGTCCACAGAACAAAAAGTGCATATACATATACACACACTCCCGCAAGAGGAAAAATGTGTGTAGGTTGGAAAATCAAGGAATTTCAAGAGTAGAGAATACTAGGGGTCAATACCATGGTATTGAGTGGAGTAACGACTATTTGATCCTGCACGAGAATACCACAGGTCCTAAGTGGTTTTGGTCTAAGGTATTGAGAAAGGCCTAAAACTATATAAGGAGGAGAAGATCATAAGGCCAAGGTGTGCAAGTGAAAAGGGTTTCTAAGGAATACTTCTATCTAAAGTATATTTTATGTTGCAGGGGCTATGTTGGTGATTTGATTTGAAATATTTTGTGCACCTTGAATTCAATGTTGGATCAGGATCATGAGACCTGAAATGACTTATCATTAAATGATCTGATATTGGTTGGGCTAGATCTAATTGTGTGCACCTATTTTATTCTTTGAATGTCATGGTCTCCGTTTGTCTGATGTCCGGAATAGCAGCGAAGTTATGAGTTAATATTTGCAGATCTGTACGTTGGATTTCTTTGGTGAAATTGCGTATACACACCGGTTCGGCTCTTCCAAGTAGCGTATGCAAAAGAAAAGTATTTTGTTCAAAGATGAATGATCTATTTGATCAGTACTATTGTTTTACTGTTTTCTGTTAATGAAGTCTTCTTAGATCTGAATGTAAAATTGAATGCATAAGGAGTTTGATATCTGATTGACTGATTGTATAAGTGAGAAGAGTGATATTTGCTATTTCCTATGTAAGGCTCTGTAAATTGACAATAGATTTTCAGTATTTGCTGGTTGGTACAGACTTGATTCAAGAGTTTTATGTTTCAGTGGTTTTGAAGGTATACACAGGTTTGATTAAAGGAAGTATCATATACATGCAGGATGGGTTCAGTAAAGTAGCGTATACAATCTGATGCATGATTTTTTAGGTTGTAGCTGGTTCTGAATGATGATGCAGGTTTCTGGGTTCAGCACAGTGTTCTGGTCATAGTGATCTGATTGTTCAGATTAACTAATTATTGGTTGATGCAATTTGAGTTTCAATGTTTCTGAAGGGTCCAGTATGAAAATTTGATAAACGAGGCCTTCATGTGTATTGTTGTGTACCATGAGCATCCAGTCTGAAAATTTATGAAATGTGGTCCCTAGAGGAAGAGAGAAGGTCGTAGCCTTCTGTAGGTTGGTGCCTACATACTTGTTATAGACATTTTTCGGCACTTCAACCCCAATAAAAAATGTCCATAAACTAAGGGCTCCTAAGTCCCTAAAAGTGTTGCTTCACTGCCTAAAGGAACAAGGCCAACTAATTACATCGTCTCCCAGAAGTTCTCCACTAAAAGCTGCTCATAAATGGTCAAAACTGGACCATACTGAAAGCTCAATGCAAAGGGTGCGATGCAAATCACCTTCCCAATGTACAGGGTGTGATGCATACTGATTTGCTCCTCTATAGGGTGCGATGGTCGGGAATGGACAAATGGCAAGGACAAAATGCGAGGTGGAAGATCATGGAATCTTCCAGAAGCTTCCCCTCTGACACTTGCCACTCCATTTTTCGACCAGGGATGAGTAAGAGATCATCATTCTCCAA
>APFE031624190.1:44170-60678 GCA_000404065.3 Pinus taeda
AAGTGTTGTTGGTTTTCTGGTGTACATTCATAGTGTTGGGTGATCTAAGCTTTGCTTGAGGTGAAGAAGGGCTTCCTAGCTAGAGGATGATGCTGGGTCATAACATATGGTTGTAATCCTCTTGCTACTTTTCATCTTAATAAAGTTATTCTTGTTTTCTTCCATATTCTTGTGTACTTGTTTATATATGCATTTATATGGTTAACACATATCTGGTCATGTGTTATTTATGAATATAGATCTTTGTTTCTTCGATAGTAGTATGTTGTTGTGATTCGACAGGTTCTTTTTGAAGCTGGTCAAACGAAGGAGAAGCGGCGAAGCTCTATCAAGAAGGAGAGGAAATCAAGCACGAGACTAAGGTTGGTCTTCTTGGTTCTCCTCTTGTCTATTTTCATAAGAGAAAACAATAGTATACTTTACTTGTTTGTTTCTAAGATAGCCACCCATCTTAGTGGGAATAGCAGCATCCGAGTGGACACTATTCCCGGTAACAAAATGGCAACTCCGCTGGGGAAAACTTCGGATCCTCATAGTAAAGCATTTCACCCGACATCAGAAATATTAACGACCTCATGCTTTAGGGGGCAATTGTTATAGACATTTTTGGGAACTTCAACCCCAATCATAAATGTCCATAAACTGAGGGCTCCTAAGTCCCTAAAAGTGTTGCTTCACTACCGAAAGGAACAAGGTCAGCTGATTACATCATCTCCCAGAAGTTCTCACTGAAAACTGCTCATAAATGGTCAAAACTAGACCATACTAAAAGCCTAGTGAAAAGGGTGTGATGCATATCACCTTTCCAATGTACAAGGTGCGATGCATACTGAATTGCTCCTCTGTAGGGTGCGATGGTTGGGAATGGACAAATGGCAGGGACAAAATGCGAGGTGGAAGATCATGGAATCTTCCAGAAGCTTCCCTCTGACACTTGCCTCTCTGTTTTCGACCAGGGATGAGTAAGAGATCATCATCCAAGTGGAAGTAGGAACTATCAGAGAGAGGAAACTAATCAAGACCCCAGAAAGATGACTCACCTCTCTGTAATCATCTATATATGGATCCCTCATCACAGAGATCCAGAGGCTGGAATTTTGTATCTTATAGAGAAGTGTTGTTGGTATTCTGGTGTACATTCACAGTGTTGGGTGATCTAGCTTTGCTTGAGGTGAAGAAGGACTTCTTAGCTGGAGGATGATGCTGGGTCATAGCACATGGTTGTAATCTTCTTGCTACTTTTCATCTGAATAAAGCTATTCTTGTTTCCTTCCATATTCTTGTGTACTTGTTTATATATTCTTGTATATGGTTAATGCACATCTGATCTTGCATTATTTATGAATTTAGATCCTTGTTTCTTGCATAGTAGTATGTTGCTGTAATTCTACAAGTCCTTTTGAAGCTGGGCAGACAAAGAAGAAGCGGTAAAACTCTATCATGAAGGAGAGGAAATCGAGCGCAAGACTCAGGTTTGCCCTCTTGGTTCTCCTCTCATCTATTTTCATAAAAGGAATCAATAGTAGACTTTGATTGTTTGTTTCTAAGATAGCCACCCATCTTAGTGGGAATAGCAACATCCGAGTGGACACTATTCCCATGTAACAATACTAGTAAACACATTGGCTAGTACAATAGCTAGGGGTTGTAGCTCCCTTCCAATAGAAACTGGAAAACCAGAGAAGATTGTAGCCTTCTGCAGGTGGGTGTCTGCATACTGGTATGAGTCTACACTAATACAAGATTGTAAACATATTTTCTTATTATTAAAAGAAGACAGATATGACAACATTAGGTGGTTTTAACCCACATTTGGTTTCCACCTTAAATCTTGGTGTTCATGTGTGTTGCTTATGTGTGATGGTTTATTATGTTTTTATTGCATTTTTAAATAAGTTACTGATGCATTGGTTATAGATCAACACATGATAAATTAACTAAATCACAAGTTCTTTGGGTATACACTAGTTTCACTAATCACAATAGCATGTACACACTAATTCACTTCACAAAAGTAGTGTGTATAAATCTATTTGGGAAAGGAAAAATTATTGATTTGATAATACTGATTCACCCCCCCTCTCAGTATTATTTCCAACAATTGGAATCAGAGTAGGTCCTTCAGAAGAAGCTTAATCGCTTGAAGGAAGATCTTTCAAGATGAATAATCACAAAGGCATGGGATCCATCAGACCACCAATATCCAATGGGAACAACTTATTATATTGGAAAATAAGAACCAGAGCCTATCTATAATCACTTGGAGTCGATGTTTTGGAAATTGTGGAACGAGGATATCAATGTCTAGCAACAATTCCTATAGACTTTGTAGTTAAGAAGTTATACGAAACCAATGCCAAAGCTATCAATACATTATTGGGAAGTCTTTCAGAATCAAAATGTGTCAAAGTCATGCAACTCAAGTCAAACAAAGAGATATGGGACAAAATAATTCAGAGCTACGAAGGAGACTCTCAAGTAAAACATGCTAAGCTTCAAACTCTTATAATTCAATGTGAAACTCTTAAGATGCATAGTGATGAGAGTGTTGCTAGTTACTTTTCATGTATAGATGAGATTGTTAATTGTATGAAGAATCTGGGTGAATAGATAAAGGAAGCTACTTTAGTTGAGAAAATTTTGAGATCTTTGTCTTCTAAATTTGAGTCAAAAGTGTTTGCCATAGAAGAAAAACAGGATCTTCAAACTATTACTGTGACTCAACTCCATGGAATCCTAATTGCCTTTGAAATGAGAAAAGGAGGTCCATCAGATACGAGAGAAGCCACTTTTAAAGTGTCAACAAAGGGAAAAGACATGGAAGATCACAATGAATAAGAACACATTTCAGAAGAAGAAAATGAGGTAAATTTTGTCAAGAAGCTTCAACGGGGTTATGGAAGATTCAAAGGTAAGCTACCTTTCAAATGCTTTGCTTGTGGTCGAGTCAACCATTATGCTACCAAATGTCCTCATAAATATAAATATGAAAAAAGAAAGGAATATGCAAAAGGAAATAGAAAACAAGTTGTGAATAGAAGGAGTTACTATATGCATGAAGATAGTGATGGCTTATCCAATAGTGATGAAGATGAATCTAACCAAGATTATAGACTACTCATGGCTTATGACAATGATGATTTTTTGGATGCCTTAGAAGAGGAAGACTTTCTTGAAGAAATTACTAAACTCAAAATCTGTTTAGAAGAAAAGAATATGATCATCGATACATTGACACACCAACTCACTGAAAGAAAAAAAACACAATGAAAATCTAGAATTTGAAATTGTGGGTCTAAGAAAAGAACTTGAGAAGACAAAATCTCTTAATCTTAGATTTTCTAAAGGATATGAAACTTTAAATGAAATCATCAAAGTTCAGCATTCTCCACTGATTAAGACAGGTCTTGGATATACTAAAGAATCATCTCAATCACAGAAGCCGTCAGCTCCACCAGAAGCTATCTTGATGCAACAAAGACTAGTGAACAATATGTCAATCGTCAGAAAATGCCTAAATCTACTCATTAGGTAAATCATACCCAATTTAATCCAAGGATTAATATAAGTAGAAGCTTCAACCAATAGGTAAACAATGCCAAAAGATTCTATGATTGCAGAAATTTTTTTAATGGGAAATGTTTTTCATGTCATAACTTTGGGCATAAGGTTGCTCAATGTGTTTCTTACAAAACCATCATGACTAAAGAAGCACAAAATCAAAGGAGTGTAACAAGAATCAAGAAAAGTTCCTATAATAACTTTTCTCCTCATGAAAATGAAGTAGAATGTTCGATTTGTAACAACTTTGGTGATGAAGAATCTAAATGCAGGAGCAAATTTTAGCCATCACTTCAAACGGAGAAAACATCATTAAATCCAAAGGTATGGAGAAAGAAGGAATCTCAATAAAAAATATGTGGCATATCTCTCTATGCAGAAGGACAAGAAAATCAGTGGTACATCGAAAGCAGATGCTCCAAACACATGACAGGTGATATAGAGAAACTTCATTCGTATAATGCTTTAGAAAAGGAAAAGAATGTCTCATTTGGAAATGACACTCCAGCTGTCATTAAAGGTAAAGGTTCAGTGTTCTTGAAAGAAAAGCTTAAAGCTGGAAATGTCATGTATGTAGATGGTTTAAAGCATAACTTGTTGAGTGTCAGTCAAATGTGTGATCAAGGAAACGAAGTTGTGTTTTGATCAAACGGATGTGTGGTTTGTGAGCTTGATACAAGAAAGACTGTGATCAAAGAAACAAGAAATCCAAACAACTTATACATACTCAAAGGAAAACAACAACGATTCTATCTAAGCAAAACCGATGAAAACTAACTATGGCATGAAAGATTGGGATATCTAAGTTTTTCTCAAATAAGAAAAGCATGCAGGCTCAAGGCAGTTCGTGATCTTCTAGATATCAGCATCCCAGAAAATACCATATGCAAATCATGTCAAGTCGATAAGAAAACCAGAGTTCACTTCAATGAAAAAGAAGGATCAACAAGTAATCCTCTTGAACTCATCCATACTGATTTAAATGGACCAACAAGGAAAAAGTCACCTCGTGGAGAAGAATACTTTATTTTATTTATTGGTGATTTTTTAAGGATGTGTTGGATAGGTCTACTAAAGCATAAAGATGAATAATTTCAAAAGTTTAAAGCCTTCAAAGATTTAGTTGAAAATGCATCAGATCAAAAAATAAAATGTCTCAGATATGATAAAGGGGGAGAATTCATATCAAACGAATTCTTTGACTTTTGTTAACAACATGGAATAAATAGGAAATTCTTTGTCACAAGAACTCCTCAACAAAATGTCGTGGTGGAAAGAATGAATATAGAAGTTCAAGAAATGCTTGATGAATTTGGAACTCTTGCAACCTTCTGGGGTGAAGCTGCATTTACTACTGTGACTATTCTCAACAGAGAAAATGTTCAAATAAATAACAATCAAACTCCATATGAACTTTGGGATGGTAAGCCTCCTACTGTAAAACACTTTAGAGTGTTTGGAAGAAAATGTTTCATCAAAAGGACTGATGAAAAACTTGGTAATTTTGAACCCAAAGCAGATGAAGGAATTCTTCTTGGTTATTCATCTAGAAGTAAAGGATACAAATGTTATAATTGTTAGAAAATTATATATTACGGAACAACGAAACACATGAAATATTGCAGAAATATAAACACAGAAAATGCATAAAACAAGAGTGACACAGATATATGTGGTTCACCTAGTTTGGGCTACGTCCACGAAGAAACAACCAATCCTTCTTTTATTATATTATCTAGCAAACTGAAGAGATACAACCTATAGAAAACCTGTTGTAACACCCTCTTCGCTCTCAATCTCCTCTCTCTTCCTCACTCAGAATACATATATACATAGACGCAATACAATTCCCTCATATATAGTGAGGGGTTGCCTTCTAGGGAAAAAAACCCTAAATTAAACATAACTTCTACCGTCGGATCTCCGCCTAATGAACAACCCAGGTTGACTAGAAATTACAATACTTTTACAAGGCAATTTTACATCTATTCTTAGCTTTGGGGGCGCTACCCTTGAAACCCCACCGACAGGGGCGCCTCACAAAAGGTCACAAACCCCCCCTTGGACCCCCCATACCGATATTTAACGGGCAGAGTTGCCGCCCCATTTCGAACTGGGGTCCAATGTGGCGATACCTTTGAATACAAAAGATAATCAGGCTTCACACCCAACATTAATAAAATAATTTGGAAATTTTTTGAAAGAATTGATGTTGTAATTGATGAAGCATGCAGAAATCTGGAACAAATGAAATCAACGGAGGAATATGATAGTGAGGAAGTTGGGGAATGCTTTCCTGTATCAAATCAAAATGATATAGAAGAAGAAACCAATGAAGCACAAGTTGAAAATACAACAGATAGGGAAAAGAATCCATCCAAGTATGTTAAGAAGAATCATCCAGAATCTCAAATTCTAGGAGAAAAGGGGGCTGGTGTACAGACAAGAAGAACTCTTACAGGGACCTCAATCTATCTAGCATTACTATCCTCCACTGAACCTGAGAATGTAAATGAAGCCTTCAAAGATGAATGTTGGGTCAATTCCATGGATGAATAACTTGACCAAATTGAAAATAATGATACTTGGGAGTTAGTTCCTAGATCTCATGATAAAAATGTTATTGGAACAAAATGGATATTTAAGAACAAGCTGAATCAAAATGGAGAAGTTATTAGAAATAGGGCCAAACTTGTTTGTAAAGGGTATGCTCAACAAGAAGGTATAGATTTTGAAGAAACTTTTGCACCTGTTGTCAAACTTGAAGCCATAAGGATGTTTCTTGCTCTTTCTAGTTTTCAAAAATTCAAAGTATATCAAATGGATGTAAGGTCGGTATTCCTTAATGGAGATTTAAAAAAGAAGTTTATATTGAAAATCCATAAGGATTTATTCTTGGAAATGATGAAAAACTTGTATGCAAGCTTAAAAAGGCTCTCTATGTTTTGAAACAGGCTTCAAGGGCTTGGTATTACCGCCTTGACAAATATCTACAACAACAACGATTCACAAAAGGTTCTGTAGATAGCAATTTATACACAAAGGTTGAAAATGATAAACTGCTAATTATTGTTGTTTATGTTGATGATATCATCTTTGGTAGCAATGAAGAATCCATGATTCGTAATTTTGCTTGAGTAATGCAACAAGAACTTGAAATGTCCTTACTTGGTGAACTTACTTATTTTCTTGGTCTATAAGTACAACAAACAAAAGATGGCATCTTTCTTTCACAAACCAAATATCTCAAGCAGATCTTGAAGAAGTACAGAATGAAAGATTCTAAACCAATATGCACTCCAATGGTAAAAAGATGCAGTCTCAGTTCTAACGATGAATCACCAGTAGTAAAACAACTACAAATCTATGATTGGAAGTTTGCTTTATCTAACAAGTACCAGACCTAATATCATACATGTAGTAGGAATTGTTGGAAGGTTCCAAGCAAATCCAAAGGAATCACATCTCCAGGTAGTCAAAATAATTTTCAAATACCTTCAAGGAACTCAAGACTTTGGACTATGGTATCCTAAATATACATACCTTACTCTTCATACATATACAGATGCAGATTGGGCTAAAAATGTTGATGATCGAAAGAGCACTAGTGGAGGTGCATTCTATATGGGTTCTGGGTTAGTGTCATGGTTCAGCAAGAAACAAAGTTCGATTGCCTTATTTACAGTTTAAGTAGAACATGTGGTTGTTTCATCTTGCTACACACAACTACTTTGGATGATGCAAAAATTGCAAGACATTCAAATCACATGTACTCCACCCATCTCCATTCTATGTGATAATACAAGTGCCATCAATATTTCAAAAAATCATGTCATGCACTCCAAGACCAAGCACACACCCATTAAGTACCATTTTCTACGAGAATAAGTGCTTGAACAAAAGGTTACATTGGAGTATGTTCCCTCCAAAGAACAAGTTGTTGATATATTCACTAAACCACTTCCCTGAGAAACATTTGAATATCTCGGACAAAATCTGGGAGTAGTTGCTGCATCATCCTGATGTTAAATCTAGTTTTCATAGGAAGGTTATTATACGTGGGTTTCATGAAGTATAGTCGCGTATACATGGAAGTTTCTGTGGCTGAAAGAGCATATATGTTTTTTTGACAAAAAAACAGTGGGTCAGACTCTAATATGGGTGCTTTTTCTGATATTGATAGGTTCAAGGAGAGCATTAGCCTTCACACACATTCAGAATGGTTGCTGAGTTCAGCTATAGCTTTAGATACTTATATCATTTGTTGCATAAGACATGTAAAGATCTAGGGTGTGATAGAATTCTTCTGTCATGGTCTATATTTCAATGAGTCCTATTGGACATATGAGGTAATTTATATCCCCACTTTGCATGGGATGGATGATGTAATAATTGTTGTATTTATGTCATGTATACACAATTGGTATATCCCCACTTGGTTGGGTGGATGAGTAAAGTATGGTGTATCCCCACTTGGTTGGGTGATTGATGTATGTATGAGTCATTGGTCATAGGGAGGTCATACTCACTTAGTTGAGTTATAGAGTCATGTTATTCTTTTGAAGCATACCTTTTCAAACGCGGCATGTACTCAAGGGGACCATGGAAAGCATAATGTATATCAAAGGGGGAGAATAACTTGGTCTACCCTTTTCCCTTGATGTCAAAGGGGGAGAGTATTTTGGTGTTTCTTGTTATCTCTAATAGTTTCTACAGCGTGCAGTAATAAACACCAGCATGGTTTCCATCAAGTCCAAAAGAGGAGATTGTTGGCATTATGATACAAGTGTTGTCCTTGATGGAAACTCACTCATAGGTCAGTTCAGTTTTGATGAAAGGAAACCCACAGTGTAACAGATCCATTCAGATGTAACAGGGCATTTGTACAGAAGAATAAGAAGATGGAACTAAAGTCTACTAATCAAAATGAAGAAGTTGAAGGTAAAGGATGGTGAAAAGCAGTTTAATATGTATACGTAGGTTCACTTAGTCAAAACAACGTATACATGCAGGTCCACAAAACAAAAAGTGCATATACATATACACGCACTACTGCAAGAGGAAAAGCGCATGATGGTTGAAAAATCAAGGAATTTCAAGAGTAGAGAATACCAGGGGTCAATACCTGTTGGCTTGAGGCACCTTGACCTAGGTTCAACATTAATTAGCCAAACAAATCCCTACACTACTAGCCCTTTTGGCATCATCCCGTGGAGTGCAGGCCGAAGTCTCACCCGAAGCAGTATGGGGGGATGCTAGAACCAAGTTTCTGCACCCTTGAGATGGTTGTTGTGTCATTTGATCTCTTCTATCCCTGCCTTCACGCAGGTGATCTCGCTCTAGGGCTTGTAAGACAAACCCTTTATTCTAGCCTTCAATGCCTTTGTGAAAGTATACGGTTGATCTTCCTACAACCCTAACCCGTGGCTCAGGCACTTTCGCATTGCTATGGCAGCGTGCCATGCAAATTCCTCAATTTTCCTAAGTGACTTGGTTATCTTGTTAAATACTTAAATTTATCACTGCGTAAGCAGATATTTGTGATTACGTTCAATTATTCAATGTAACTATAGTCATTCCCACATCATATAAGCATAATAAATGAAATTCATACACAAGATATCCAAATCCATTAACAGAATAAATACACAAAGATTGCATAATAACTCCTTTTATTGATATCTTTCAAGTATTACAAACTCTGTTCACCCTGCGCACACAGCTGCAGGGGTCCACACACTCAACTGTGGACTTCTACCCTAGGCCTCTGGACACTCAGCTACAGAGCCTCTACCTATGCTACAACCCAAGACTTAGACTTCTTGCTCTAAAGCTATGACTCTCTTACTTATTCTATCGGTCCATCTCTATCTCTAACTACTTAGAGCTTAGCTCTTTTTATACAATCCCATGTTCTGCGGACCATGGTTATATCTCTTACAACTGACTTTACTTAACAAAACTAAGGGCAGACTACCCTTTGTGACACATAATACCTTCACGCTCCGTGACCACAAAATTCGGAGTCTTACAATAATATTACAAAACTTGACTTAAACATGGGCTCTTGGCCCCAAAACTACACTAGGGGATCCCACTCCCAACAGGCCCCCAACACAAACATCGTGACTCGCCCTTGAGTCACACGGTAGGCATGGAGATTGTTGTGTGAAGCCCTTCCAGCTCGACCCTGATGACCGCAACTGTAGCTGTGCGCATCTTCGACTGTCTTCTCAGTTACTGCCCCTGCGATGTTAGCCTGAAGCTGTTGTTGCATCGCTTGTAGAGTCACAAGCTTGCCTTCAATGTTTCCTGTAACTGCATAAGCTTCCTCTAGCCAGGCTTGAGTCACGCCTTCATAACTGCTTCCTTATGTAGCACTTCATCTACCTATTCCTTCAGCTGATTGGCTTCCTGCAGCTTAGCTAATCTCTGTGTCAGCGCAATGGTTTGCATTGTGCCCTTAACTTCGTCATAGTGTTGTTGGAGTTCACACGCTTCCATATCGAGCCTCTTAATGTTTGAGTCCTCCTGCAAGATGGTCAGGACCTCAAACGATTGTTTAAACAACTGGGTGCAGTCTACTACTGCACTCTCCACTGTCGCAACTGCTTCTGTGACAACGACCACTTGCTTTTCCTTTACCTCTAGTGGTGTCGAAGGCTGAGCCCTCAACTGGAGCTTTGTAATATGCAAGTTTAGCTCCAACTAAACCCGCACCATCTCTTTCTGAGTGTTGCGTATTGCTGTGGCCAATTTACAGATGCAGACCTCGGCTGGCTCCTCCTCTGGAATGACCAATTCCAGGACCATTCTGCACGCCTCCTCCATGACCTGTATGATCTTATTTCTCTGGCTGATCGCCTCCGCCTCAACGGTGATGGCAGCATCCTTCTATAAGGCCATCTACTCATTGTTTATTCCCCGTTCATTGATCACTTGGAAGGCGTAGTGCTTGCAAGCCCTCAGCTCTGCAATTACTCCATCCTGCAAGGAGTGGAGTGCTTCACGTAGGAGCACAACTAGGTTCAATCCTACTCCCTTCAAGGCACTGACAGTGGGCCTGTCAGCCTCATTTTCTATTGTCACTACTCCATCTGGTAGCATTAGTGCACTAAAAGCCTTCATACGCAGCATATCGGCAGTCTCTAATGTGCCAATAGCCAAGCTGGTAGATGTCGTACCAACTTGCGATGCACGGGCCTGCAACTATTGCAGTCCTATTTGGATGACCCCTAGGATGATCTGTTGCTGCTTTTCAAATTGTTGCAGGGCCTCCACAGTGACATCTCTGACTGTGTCACCGATGTCGTATAAGTCTCCCTCCATTAGTGTGATGGGGTCCAACGAGGACTTCATCGCCTTGGACTTCTTTCTGGACCTTCCCTTTTCCGACTCTCTCGGGCGCTTAATATGGCCAGACATCTCCCAAGGGTCCGTGCCATGCTACTCTCTGTCCTCTTCTTCAATTGCAGGTGAGGGCAACCATGTGCCTTTGTTAGAGCCCCGCTACCTCCTGTTTGTTTTCCTGCCTCCTTTCTTATCTGCTCTTCCTTGGCCTTCTCAGCAGCCTCCTTCTTCCTCTTCTCGACCAGCTACGCCATCTTGAACTTGGCCTCGTCCTTCTTCTTTTGTGTGGTGGACTTTCTTCCACCCATTGCCAAGTCCGTGGAGGTGTGCCACTCCACCGACCATTTATCCAACACCGCATCAATGGCATCATCTGTGGCTAGGTACGACAAGTTGTACCACTTCTGTGCAAGGTCCTTCTGCACCCTGATTGAGATCCGATGGAAATCAAATTTGAATTTTTCATAGCTCTATAAGTTAGCATATACCGTGGGTGACAATCACGGCTTGTGATTGAAAACCATCCTGATATTCATTTCCATCACGATCCAGAAGACTTTGTTGTCTTTAACGCGCTCCGTGTCCTTGGTCACCCACAACAAAGCATACTTCACTGCTTCAGGAAGGTCCAGTGTGACCGAGGGGAATTGGCTTTCTTTTGGTAGCTCCCACGCTATGAGCACAATCAATAGCAAGAGCCACACATAGTGGAACATCTTGCTTTGTTCCTATGTTTTGTAGTAGTTTTCCAGGAACTCTCTGCGAAGGTAGTCTGACCAGTTAAACTAGACTCCTTCCGCGCATTGTTGTGTGAGTGCAAAGACAAGCATCGGCACCTCGTTGGCGCGACACTTTCGCATCACATTTCCTACAAGGATTTGCATTGCCACCTTCACAGTGGGGTCCCAAATGCTAGAGATTGCGTACCCATGTGACTTCTTCACCAATTTAAACTTATCTTTCATGGATTTTGCAAGCGCCAACTCGCCACCCTTACCACCAAAGATCATAGCTGGATTTTCGTCTGTATACGGTAAGCATGTTATGCAGTGAATCAAAATATCGGTGATGGGTATCGACTCCTCCAGTGACAAACACCCATCATGCACCAAGAAAAGTAGCTTCTTAACGACTAAAACTATCACGAGGGTGTGATTATAGTGGGCCACCCAGCGCAAGTTGAGTAATCCTGCCTTCTCTACTCTTATGAGCCACTTCCATGGCTCAAGTACAATCATCCCCATATTTTTGTCTATGGTGCGGTGAATCAACTGTTCGGTCACCAGGTGCGGGAACTTCTCATGGTCTGCCAAGTCCCAGTCTTCGAGCTTCAAAATTGGCACCTGTGCCAAATGCGGACTGTAAAAAATGATCTCATCTGGTAGCAATGGGGTTTGCAGGGGAGTCTTACTTTCATCAATGTCCTTTGGGACCTTGGACTTAGGTTTGCATGAAGGGACATACTCTGACAACCGTGTAAGAGGGTCTTCACCCTGGGCTTCAACCTCCTTTATTTCCACTCCTACATCCTCATCGTCCATGGGGATGTCTTCGATATCCTCCTCTTCTGCCTCTAGTTTTATAGCCTTGCCTTTCTCTTGGGCAGTGGTATTTGTTGGGTTTCGTCTTGGCAACGTGCACCGAGATGGCAGGATTCTTGCCCTTCTTATCTTTCACGGTCTCCTTGGTTGGGGTTAGCTTTAGTCTCGAAGTTCTCGAGGATTTATGGACCTCTACTAGTACTTCGACTACTTCTGGGGCAGCTTCTTCGGCCTGTTTCTCCATCTCTTGTGCCGACTCTTCTACCACTTGTTGTGTATTGATAACTTTTGGGGGTGACGACATAACACTCTCTATCAGCACTCGCGACGTCTCAGGCAATTTTGTAAATGCAAGAGTCTATTTGAGAGCCTCGAAAAGCTCTAGGTCCATAGGTGTCTAAGAGCTCAACAGCTGAATACTTAAAATTCCAAGTGTTTCTTTCTAGAAAACCACTTGTAATTTATAAGGCAATTTGAATTCAAATCTGACCATTCCCCCTGAAATCGGTTCATTAATGCCAGATTGGTAGCAGATTTTCAAGGATATAAGCCATAAATTTCATCCTAAATATCGGTCGCCCACTCCATTTGGCCTCAATTCTATTGCCTTTCATGAACAGTAACTTTAACAGTAACTTTATAGCTAACCTGCACGATCTCTCCCTGGGTAGCGCAGCTCCCTCCGTGCTGTCGCAGACCCAGTGACACGTCATTGCTTCGCGCCATCTTCCAATCATGCAGATCCCCAACTTGGGCATTGTATTTTATAGTCCCATGCCTCCTTTCAGATGCTTGGGGCACTAAGACTATGCTAGTTTCATTTATCACATGGCCGGACCGCTAGTATATCGCTTCAAGTGACTACCATTCACCTTTCTTGGGAAGGGTTCTCCATTTAACTTGACCAGCTGTACCACTCCTTCGTTGGTAATATCCTTAATAACATAAGGCCCTAACTAGTGGATCCTGAATTTTATGGGGAATTTATCAAACTTACGATCATAAAATAAAACTAGATCATTTACCTTAAATGTGCATAGCTTGATGTGTTGATCATGCATGCCTTTTCATGCTGCTTTTGGACCTATTGGTGAAAGCCAACCAAAAATATTTCTTCTTCGATCTCATCCAGCTACACGAGCCTCTCTTCTAGGGCTCCATAATCCGTCATACCTGTGAGCACTACTATGCACAGACTAGGCACAATGTATTCCATAGGCATTACGGCTTCCACACCATAGACAAGCCTGAAAGGGGTTTGCCCCATCAGCTTCTTGCATGTCATTCGATAAGCCCACAATACTGCAGGTATGCGTAGGTCCCAATCACTTCGCTAAGCATTTCAAACCTTGGTTAACGCATTTTCAAGCACTTTGTTAAATGCCTCCATTGTCTCGTTAGCCAGTGGGTGCTAAGGTGTGCTCTTCTGGTGATATACTTGAAATTCCTTCATTACTGTGTTGATCGTCTCATTCAAGAAATGCCTACCACGATCACTCATCAAGATCCTTGGACATCAAAATCGTGTCAGTACATGCTCAAATAGGAACTTCGTGGTCGTCGTGCCCATGCAATCCTTCACCGACTGTGCTTCTGCCCAACGAGTCAAATACTCCCTCATAGTGATAATGCACCTTGTTCCTTTCTTCCCTTGTGGATGGATGGGTCCTACAAAATATATTACCCACTTTTCAAAGGGTTGCAATTTCATTTGTGGATTTAAAGGCATTTCATCCCTACATGATGGCTTGCCCGTTCTTTGACATACATCAAACACCTTACAATATGCTTTTGAATCTTGATGAAGGGTTGGCCACCACAACTCGGCGCGTAGAATATTTTGCACAGTTTCTCTCCCTGCATAATGTCTTCTCGTGGCACCCCCATGAGCGTCTGCAAGGATACTGCTTCATTCGAACTCAGGTACATACCATCATAATATCTCATCAGTCCCCCTCTTACATTAAATGCCCAACAATGACAAAGAAATATGTCGTGCACACCACTAATTCCTTATTTTGCTGGACAGAGTATCCTTCTGGTGCAGTTTTTGTTCTTAGGAAGTGCATTATATCTTCAAAATGACCATCCGCGACATGCACTTGCAAATAGTTGCACATCAGGCAATCCTTCTTCCAAGTTAGTAGGTTCCTCCCTTGTTTCAATGCGCAGCAGATGGTTCGGTCCCACGTTCAATCATCCAGGCTTCACAAAAACTTCAAAATCATACTCTTGGAACAATAAGAGCCATCTACAAATTCTCCCCCCCAACACAGGCTTATTGACCATGTACTTTAGTGCGGAGTGATCCGTATACATCTTAAAATGACCTCCTAGCAAGTAGTGCTGGTACTTCTGGAGCACATACACCATAGCTAGCCACTCGCATTCAGTGGTAGAATAGTTCTTCTCTGCTTTGGATAATCTGCAGCTTTCGAACACGATAGGATAGTCCAAGCCTTCTCCGCCATCCTGTGTTAGTACTGCCCCCAACGCTATACATGGCACATTGACATGTACATGAAACTCTTTCTTGCTGTCCGAGAAGACTAAAATCACTGCGGTAACCATATTTTCTTTCAATATATTCAAGATTTTCTTACATTCATCGTTCCAGAAGAATGTGACATCCTTCTTCAACAATTTTTCCATTGGCGCAGTGATCTGGGCATAGCTTTTGATAAACTTTCTTGTAATATCCCGTACGTCCTCGAGTAGCACACATCTATTTCACACTCCTCGGTGCTTCCAAGTTCAGTGTCACCACGATCTTTGCAGGTTCTACCATCAGTGCTTACCTGCAAACTACATGCCCCAATAAGTTCGGAAAAGGAACACAAAATAGACACTTCTTGAGATTGAGCACGATCTGGTATCTTCGATAAGTATCCAACATCAAGCGCAAGCTTGCTACGTGGCTTAAATAGCCCAAATATAGTCCAATCATCAAAATATACTTCCAGGAACTTATGAATAAATTCCTTGAATGTCGCAATAGCCACGCACGAAAATATTGTAGGCGCATTCTTCAATCCAAACAACATTACAATGTATTGAAAACAACCCCACTCAGTCGCGAAGGTTGTCTTGCTCCTATCCTCCAGTGCAATTTTGATTTGGTGGTACCTAGACAACCCATCAGTGAAGGAATATGCTTCCTAGCCACCTACATTGTCAAACACTTCATCCGTGAACGGAGTCGGGAAAGGATCATGCACACAAGCATCATTCAGTTTCCTAAGATCCATGCATATCATTATCTCATCTTTCTGCTTCTTCTCTTGCACCACCATTGAACTTACCCAATTAGATTCTTCCACGGGCTCAATGATGCTTGCCGCTAGCATCTTGTCTAGCTCTAAGCGGACCTTTTCCTTGTATTTTGGATTGAGGCAGTAAGGCCTCTGCTTAAATGGCTTCGCATCGGGCTTTCAAGTGATCTTCATCAATCCTAGATCTCTTATTATTCCTTTCAAATCCGTAAACTTAGTAGGGAATAATTACTGGTATTCATGGAGAAATTTAGCGACCTTATCCACTATCACGTCATCCTAGTGTTGGGTATACGACCAATAGTCCCACATTGACTAGAAGTGGGGAGGATCATGGGTATATAAAGGATGGACAAATATCTCCATTGGTATGAGGCCTTTTGGGGTAAGTCCAAAAGCAAATCCATGAGGGCTTAGGCTCAAAGTGGACAATATCATACCATTGTGGAGATATGTGGTGTCCAGAGTCCTTACAAGTGGTATCAGAGCCATGCCCTTGAAGTTAGCCAAGTGGATGGATCCTCGGAATGCCGAACGAAGGTGGTGGGCCCCGGTAATATCACGATGGGATCCGTGGATGAGCTCGGTTAGACAGGCGGTGTGCTCCGGATTCTTCATGGACGTGTCCTGGTCCCAACACGGTGAAGAGGAGTTGACCTGGGATAGAGCAAGTTCTCGAGGCAGGTGGTGTTCCATGTAAGGCGTGTGCTTCCAACGCATTGGAGCGAAGAATCCTGGTTGGTAGAGAGTGGACGGATGGATAATCGTTTGAGGGGAGGCTCGA
>APFE031624190.1:74961-87356 GCA_000404065.3 Pinus taeda
AATTAATTAATTTTATTAATATGAAAACCCTTGATACTATGCTTCCAAAGGCCTGGAGGGGTTTATTTGTCTAATCAAGGGAAGCCAATTTCCACTAATTTCATTCCCATTGTCCCTGTTGAGGTTCTGAGGAAATTTCATAATTTCGATGACTTCTCTGATTTTTCTTTTATGATAATTATCATCTCTTGCAATTATTTTAGCATCTTCCAAACACACATGATGTTTGGTTTTGGACGAATGTTCTGCAAGGGCTGATGTATGGTATCTCTCATTCTTTATATCAGTCGCATGCTCTTTTAGTCTTATTTTCAGAGACCAACCTGTTTCCCCAATATAACTCTTGCCACAAGAGAAATCAATCTTGTACACACCCTTGAGTTGTTGATGATCAATGTTATCCTTTACTGACCTCATCATTTGCCTTATAGTTCCACATGTTGTAAATTGAGTGTTTATGTTATTCTTCCTTAAAATTTTTGCAATCTTATCTGTAATCCCTTGGATGAATGGAAGGTAAACTTTTCCATAAGTTTCTTTCTTGTCTTCAGGAGGACGCTTAGAGAGGACCTTATCCTGAGCTCTTCTTATAGCTTTCTTGATACTCCACTCTTTGTATCCAAGGTTTTTGAAGACAGAGGTTAAGTGTTCAATCTCTTCTTTTAGGTGATCAGGGTCAGAAATCCTGAAAGCCCTAACAGCTAGACTGTTTAAGACGCCAGATTTTTGGGAAGGATGATGGTATGAGTCAGCATGAAGATAGCTATCAGTATGAGTTTTCTTTCTATAGACCTGGTGTCCCAAAGTCCCATCCTCTTTTCTACTGATCAATACATCTAGAAAGCGGATCTTACCGTTTTCTTCAAGCTCCATAGTAAAATTGATTTCGGAAGATAAGATACTAGAAATGATATTTTGATTTTATTGATTGTATCTTAATTTATTTTAATTTCTTCTTGCAGGAAAACAATGGAAGAAATATGGAGGAAAATATCTCAATCAATGAGAATGTTCCAGCAATTCAAGATTGGAATTTTGAGCAAATAAAATTGGATTGGGAAGATTTCTCTTCAACAAACTTTCCTCTCAACAATTCCTTTGCAAATATTATAAATAGCAGATTGAAAAATGTAATAAGGGGCTGCTCTCCTCTGCAATTTTAGACTTCTAAAAACATTTCTATAATAGAAATTTAGAGTTGTAGGAGAGAGGAGAGAAAATCTCAGATATGGGGATTATTGAAGATTTCTCTTTTGTATTTTGAATTATGCATGATGGGCAAAGTTTGCACTATTGTGGCTTTAGCTTTGAAAACAGAAGTTCAAGCAATGTAAAGGACTATTGGAGACTAAGGTCAGAGAAATGGATGCAATAAATTGGTATTTCTAATACTACTGTTTCAAATACTAGTTTCATTTTTATGATAATAGGAATGTGTCATTTTATTCATATTTGTGCACTTTTGTCAATATGGGTAATTTGTCCCAACGTTGTTATTATGTATCTCTGATCTTATCATTTAAATTCTGATTTATGAGTAATTATTTACTAAAAAATCTGTCTTATAAAACTGATTTATTAAATAGTAACGTGTTGTGAACTATTTCCACATATTATTGTTTAATTATTGGATTTACTGATTTGATAATCAATATCATGTTTGTGAATTACTTACTCAGTGTTGTTAATTTATTATTTCAATTAAGAGGTCTCGATAGGATGTGTTTTGGTATCCATAATGTCAATTAATTGAACTACTTCATTGACTTGATATTCATTATAAACAATACATATTTAAATCTCAATACTTTAAATATCTTGCTCTTGGTTGGGTTAGCTCTATATCTGCCTAATTAAGATATGATTAAGATTAGTTTATTTTTGCTTGCATCTTAGAATAAGCTTTCATTTAGAATAATTTCTACATTCTTTGAAGTTCTCTTCTCAAAGAGGAAAAATCTTAGTTGTGGCTTGGCTGAACCCAAATCAGCTTAAGGGTCATTCTTTTGCCTAATTAGCAAGAAGAAGTGATCTAATATCCCTGTCTATTGGGTTAAAGATATATAATAAACCAATAGTGATAGGAAGAAGGTAATTAGACCTAGTTAAACTAGTCGGAGCCATCACACCAAACAGAAAAGGAGCTGCTTTAAGGTCCGGACCAGGTGGTTATCCCCCATTATTGTTGCAGTGATTTTTGAGGCATCAACATTTTTGGTGCTAGAAGGAGGGCCTGAGACTTTTTGGTCTTTTAGAGTCTTTTAATTTTAACATTTTATTTAATCATGATGGCTCCTCTTAAACTTCCAATTTGGAGTTGTATCCATGGATGTGCATCTTCCAATACTCCACCTGAAGTGGTAAGAATCTTGTTTCAGGTAAAGTTCAATGGTAAGAGAAATTCTTCTACTTTTAATCATGTCTTTCAATTTATTCAAAATGTTTCAAATTATGATTTTCAAGGAATTGATGAAAACATTTTATGCAGAATTTTTACTGTCACATTCGTGGCAAAAGCTAGAAACTAGTGTAGAACTTGTTATATACCTAGGGGGGATAATATGGGGTACCAAGGGAGGTACCCAAGGTAATAATGTAATAATGGGATGAGCCATAGTAATAAATAAGGTGGTTAACCCATGTCATGTAAGGGACCACAAGTAGTTAATAATAATGTAAGGGGCCCATGGTATTAGTTGATGGTATGAGGAAACCATGGTAATGATGCATGGTATTGTATGTATGAGGCCTATATAGAGGCTAGAGACTCCACATGGAGAGATATGAAGAGAAGTATTCTTGTATGAATATGCATATGGCTTGTGGAGTGTTCTCCTTCCTTAAGAAGTGAATGTATGGTGTTGCCCTACCTTAAGGGTTTTGATAATAAAGAAGCATTTCTATCTATTTCTATATTGTCATTCTTGGGTTTATTTGCATTATCTTATACTTTTTTATCAGATCTATAATATTCTTGGGTTAAATCTACAACAAGTGGTATCAGAGCTATATTTCTGGGATTAGATCTACAACAAGTGGTATCAGAGCTACAACAAGTGGTATCATAGCACTTTCTTGGGCACAAAAGTGGAGAAATACCTACAATTGCCTCAATCCACAATTGGGATCAATTTGTTACAATTTTCGTTTGTAAATTTGAAAGCTATGATTATGAACATGTATGTAAAGAAATTGAATATCTACGAAAGTTTGAAGATGAGTCTGTTAGAGTTTTTAATATTCGATTTCTTTGAATTGTTTGAAATTCAAAATTGAAGATAAACCTACAAAAGAATAATCACTAGATTGGTTTGAATATATTTTCTCTCTTCCTCCCATTCTCAGTCCATATGAAAGTAGTTCAAGTTTTATTTCATCTTCTTCCAACATAAATGAGAATTCCAATATGGATGTTCAAATAAATTGTGATGAAGTGGTTTCACAAAGCTTGGAAAATATTTCTATTCAAATGCAAGAAGACAACAACAACAATTTTGGTGAAAGAGCTGCATTGGAATTTGAAAATTACTCTGTGGTAAATTCATAAAATCAGATCACAAATCAACAAGTACAAACAACAATCAAAATAAATAATAAAATGCAAACTGCTGTGCAAATTTCTGAATTTTTTTCGTGATGAACAAATGCCGAAATCAGAGCAGCAAAGCAATCTTCTTCAAAAATGCATAAGTACGCAAATGAATGATCTACAATCTAAAATTTACAATGAGCATAATGTACAAGAGTTCTCAAACAGAGAAATTTTTAAATGCATTGTTTTAGATTCACATTTTTCCCTTTATCCTAATATTTTTAATGATAGTAATTTTTCCCCTCTTGCTATTAATGATATTTTAGAAAATAAAGAGCATGATCTAAATGAATTACCAATAATTTTTTATCAAGATAGAGAAACAATAATTGATTATTCTTTTGTCATTAATGAACATGAAATTTTTGTTCCTCCTTGTTTTGATATATTGGATGAGATCGAATGAAATTTTAAAGAATCTTGTGAAGTCATTTATGATAATTACTCTGAAATTAAGGATGTTGATTATTCTTCTCAAAAGAATCCTTTTGATAAAATTCAAATAATATCTGTGAATGAAGGACATTTCAATTTAGAAATTATTTTAACTAATCTTCATTCTAGAGTAGCAAATTATCTTCATGATTTCACTATTCAAGAAAACATTCAAATTTATGATTCATATCATGATCATGCTTTCATTCCTACTCATAATCATAATTCGTTTTCTAATTCACAAGTTGGAATTTGAAATTAATCAAATTCCATAATTCTGGCTAATCCTTGTGAAAAAGGAAATTATTTCAGAACAATCCCAATTGTGTTATAACATTAGTTGTGCAAATAGTGATGTCATTTTATTTTTGTTTCCTCACTTATTTTGTTTAAAAATAGATTTTATTTCTAATTTTATTTTTCAGATTTTTGATACTTTACACTGACATATTGAGCACTTTACTATCAAACATTCAATTGATGCATTGCTTTGTTGGAAAATTGAAGTTTCATATTATAATCATGAACATCAAAAGCTATTAATATTTCAATTTCAATCAATGCTAATGTTTCATGAAAATATTCTATCTTCTCAAAGGCAAATCAACAAGAGAATGTTTTTTTACAATTTGGCTAGTAATTCAATTCAATTAATAATTTTCCATTTTGTTTGAAAGATTTCCATCTATTTTTCATTAGCTTATTTGAAAACTGTTTGGAAATTTTTCCTTCAAAGAAGATTGTTAATAATTTAATATTTGTACATAACAGTAACACTTTTTTCTAGGCCTTTGAATTTAAAAGCTCATCTTCACAATCGGACCTATCATCTTCTCTTTTAAACATTTTCCAATCATTAATAGAAACCCATCCAAATTTCTATGATCCAATTGGCATTCAATTGGAAAGGACATTTCAAAAGAAGGAGATTTTAATTAAGCTTCTAACAATAGCTGTACAATCTGATTATAGATTTATCTTCCTTAGTTTAGTTATATTTGTATTTTTATTACTAATGGTTGAACTGTGCATACATGCAAGAATTAAAATAAGAAAATGGTTACATTGGAAATATGACTACACCTAGTCATTTTCATGTATATGGTTAGAATAGGAGTAGAATTAATTTAGTTTGCTTATTTTTTTTCAATAGTTTTTCAAAGTAAAAAATAAAATAAAGCAATCAGCCTTTCTCATACATGTTTAGTGAAAACATTTTCTTCCTATCAGAAAGTTTTAATTTTTGTTTTCCTTTTTAAATTTCTTATAGCAATACATATACTCTGCCTATTTTGAATAATATCTTGATTAAATTAAATTGAGATTACACTTGGCATCAATCGCTTCAAAGCCAATTTTCTTTATTTTGAGATTTCCTTCTAAGATTTTCTTTTGAAATATATATGATAAAGGTTTTGAGGATATAAAAGCTTCATGATTTCATTATCCCATGAAATGTACGATTGTCTATGATAAGATTAATTCTAATTCAATCATTATTAGTCAGTCTAACCTTTCACGGTAATCATATGAAGTTCATATTATTTTCCTCGAAATTTGCTAAACCAACCTTAAGGATGTCCATTTTGTTGTGTGCACACATTTAAATCTATTTTGATATTTTTCCACAATTAGTGGATTTATCCCATTCTGATATTTAGTTTGTTATTTGATGCTGCGATACGCATCATATTCATTTACTAAAGGCATTATTGAACAGTCACTAAAACAATACAGATTTTTCTTAAGTTATTCAGAATAAGTAGATGTAATAAATTGTTGTTTTAATTCAAAAAGAAAGACTATTTTCATATTTATTTATGGTAAACTTTATATTTCCTAAACATGAATAAGCATATTTTATTTAGGCTAATTGCTCACTCCGATTTAGAATAAATGATAAGATGATTTTGAAAAAAGTTAAAATTTTGATAAATCGAAGGAAGAATTTGAAGATTCATGAGGTAAAAACTACAGAGAATTTCCTTCCAGGTACGCCTTCACAAGTTCATTCTCATCTATTATTAATTTCTCTTTTTCTTAGTTTATTTTTATTTTTAATTTTTTTTTTTTTTGTTCTGTTTTATTTACAGGTTTTCATTTGTTTTCAAAAACTTGAAGTAAGCACCAAACCCATTTCAAATTTTCAACAGGTTCAGGGAAATTTCATTTGTAATTCATTGGGATTTGAGCATTTTTAACTTTGCTTTCAACCATCAGAAAACCCAATTGAAATTTCACGCATTATCATAGGATTCAACTTGATTTTTAGTGAAAATATTCGCAATACTACCATCTCGCTCATCTTCATCAATAATTTCATTATGATATCACATCATCCACTCCACAACCATTTGTAGCGAAATATTTCATCGGAAGTAGATTTAGCATTTTTGATAACTAATTGTTTAATAAAATATTTCCGATGCATTACCTTGCTCATATGTCATATCGCATTTCGCATATCAGAGGTTTGAATATACTTCCATTATCATGAATCGTCGATCTTCGATAAACGACTTTACCGATATTGCGATGACCACATAATTATGGATCCGATATGAAATTCAAATCAAGTTTATAAAATATCGCGTCCATTCAATTACAATAAAAGTAGGGGCATAATTTTAAAGGGCCGATGTCTTGGATCCGATATATATAAATTTTCATCATAAAATTATCGGGTCCACTCTTCGTCGCATATTGATGTATCGATAATTGTTACATCATGTGCTTAAGACTGCTGATCGCGATCGTCGATTATTCACGTCATTCATTGCATATCGGCATTGCAAGAATCATATAGTGTTACATCGGGTACCAAAATTTCACCAATCGCCGATATCACAATTGCTTCATCGCATTTTTATTTATGCTCACATCACATCTCCGTATCTACGATGAGCGATGTGCGATGTGGGAAGCACAATGTCAATATTCCCCGATCCCCAATATAATATATCTTTAATGATGCGATCGCTTCATTTCATTGCACATGTTCTCATCGTCTATTCTTATCGGTAGTTTGCCATTGCAATCTCTGATGCGATAGCTTTCAATGCATGCCTCTAAGCCATTAACATTTAATCAATATATGGCATAGCAACAAAGGTGAAGTCTTGCAAATTAAACTTGAAGCATGGTGAAGAAACATGTTATGCAAAACATCCGATATGACAATATGTTATTTTAAAAGTGAGCTTGGGTAACCACTGTGGTAAGAAAGCAATTAATGACCAATTTGTAGCATATTTCAAATCATTTCGATTTCTCATATATTTCAGTTTTAAATATATAATTCCATAATTAAATATGGAATTTAAGACCTCTTTATCTTTATATTTAAATTTTATTATCTTGGATTTGGTCTTGATTCTGGACAATTTATAAAATCATGGAGTTCATACGAAACTTATAATATTTTGAGAAACATTCATTACTGCAAATTCTCATTCTCATTTCTAATGCATTTGTTTTAACTTCAATTCCCTTGAGCACTAAGCATTCCATTTTGCATTTTACTGTTTGTTTTAGTGTAAATAAAATAAATATTGATTTTCGGTTATAGGATTTTGGTTAGTTTGACTTCTTCATGTTTTTAATGTTAATTAAAATAAGAAGTCAGCTAGTTTGGAGAAACTGATACCTTTCAGGTAAGATCAAAAGCAATTATTCAATAGTAAGATTCATTTACCACTTTCATTTTTGGTTTTTAAATTATGCTGATATAAAAATCTGTTTTGCATCTTTTCATAAAAGCTTTCAATCTTCTGTCGGATCATATTTTTGATATCCTATACTCTTCTCTTGGCTTTATTTCAAGAAGCAGCGATAATCTTCATTGAAACGGCTACACCAGGAAGTTTCGGAACCTTTAGCTTGTTTATTTAAGCATTCCTTTCATTAGAAAATGATTAAGTTAATGCTTTGAAACAAGAAGATTGACATCAGACGGAAAGTTTTCATTATGGCTGAATTTTACCATCACTGCTATCTAAAAGCCTAAAACACTTACAACCCTGCAAGGTATGATTTTTCTGAATCTCAACATAAGAAGAAATGATTACGTGATTATTTTCTTTTTCTTCATATTGTTGAGACATTGGTATAAACATTCTTGTTTGAGTTTATCTTACGAAACTTGGATTTTCCTTTCCACTTTTAAAAATTCTTCATTTTTATTTTTTTTTGCTTATTTCTTTCTCATTTTAGTATAAGACTTCTTTTCCTTTGGTTTTCAATTTTGATTTTGGTGACTTTGCCATGATTTATATGGAAGACCTTCTTGTTACCTAACTATGGTCGGCATACATGGAGAAAAATTGTTAATAGTCACCTACTAGATTTTTCTTAAATTTCTTTGTAAAGTTTGATTTTCTTATTATAAAGTTAGACATACTTAAGGAAGAGATTACAAAACAAAAGAAGTTGACAAAGTATTATAAAAGCTGAAGAAATTCTTTTTCATCAAAATTGTAATCATTTTGAGATTTTAATATTTTATTAAGATCTTTCAAAATTTTATTATGAGTCAAGAAAAGTTATTTATAACCAAGTAAAGACACTTTATAACAAATCACCTTTAACTCTAAAATTGGCATTCTTAACTCTTAAGGAGTCAATAATTCTCCTTGTCCCAAAGAGTCTTATTTTTCTAGAGTATAATCCAGAGATATATTTAAACTTAAAAGATAAGAGGTCTCACCATGAGCCTACTTACCATGATCATAGCGGAAAAATAGGCTGACATTACCAACACTGCTAAACAAACCAGAGTAATGGCTTATGATTGCAAATAATTATAAGACAAGGGGTCTCATCACAAGCCAGCTTGTTCAGTCTAATTATAACCAGTGAATGGCATTGTCAACTATCTAGCTACCAAACCACGACAATGACTTAAAAAAAGAAGAAGAAGAAAAAAAAAAAAACATATATAGATGGATTTATCTCTAGGTTAATAATTCTTAAAGAGTTGAGATTTTGAATCATTGATGATTAAAAGGTAACCCTGTCGAGACTATAGATATTTTCTGGCAGTAGTGGCTCTACTTGTGACAAATGAGTATAAGCTAAGCTGTAAAGTGACCCCTACTTTATCTCTACCACTAATTAAGGACTGATATAGAGTTTTGAAATATTTTAATTCATGACAAATTTTGAGAAAAATTACAGTTAGATGATTCTTGTTTTTATTTAGACTAATGAACCTAGTCAAACATTCCAAAAAATAATTTTCTCTTCTTTAATTACTTTTACTTTAATTTTAGGAAAATCTAATTCATATTAAACAGAGATAATTGGTTCTTCTCCCATGTGTCACCATTGTTGAGGTAAAACACAATCCCCCCATTTTTGACTTGTTCACCTCAAATAATGGGGACTCTTCTATAAATTTTTTGGTTAAACGCCTTTTAGGATTTTTATTTAGCTGATTATCCTACGCTTCTGTTAATTTTTTATTTTCTTTGGATTCTTGTTTTGATTGCTTTGTTAGAATCGATTTTTTATAAGCTTCCCATTGACATTTGTTTTGCCTCATTTGGTCAACCAGTTTGTAAATGGCACTCTGAAAATCTAATCATTTATGTAGCTTGTGTTAAAAATGCATAAAATGTACAATATTCCATTTTTGTAAATATATTAGTTTAATAATGCATTTATTCTAAATATTAACCTCTAGTTAGTTATTAGTAACATTGTTCATGTTTACTTATACAGCTAATTCATGAAGCATCGGGATTTAAAAAATTTATTCCAATTTTCAAATCAATTACTAATCTTAAAAACCCAAAATATCCAAGTGGCTGTAGTTTATTTTTATTCTTTTTATTTATTTTTAGAGCCGCTGTAGTTTAGATAATTTCATAACTAAATTTCATTAAAATAATCAAATAAAACATTAATATTTAATATTAAATCTTAAATTAATTATTCATATATAAAATATAATGTAATTTATTTAATTAAAATATATATAAATTAATCGCATCGAGAGTTTTAACATCGCATGGGGGATTTGAATTGTGACAAGTTTTAAGAAACTTGATACCCCTCCTGATGCGGATTGCCAATTAACCAAAGGCAAAGGAGCATGTAACCAAATTTTATAAACTCATGCTTTGTTTTGTTTCAGCTCATTCATAGGAATGAGTTAAAAAGGAAGTAGGTATTTGTGAATAATTTAGATATGATTTAAATATTAATATTTAAATAATTAATTTATAAATTAATTAATAGTTAAATAATATTTAATAATGGAATTTAATATTTTAATTAATATTTAGTAGTTTTAAAATAGTTATTTATATTAGTTTGTTAGATTAATATTGATTAATAATAGTTTATTAATAATTAGTTTTAATTTATGATTGCAATTAAATTAGATCAATTAGAGATAATTAGAATTCTAATTTAGGATTAAATATTCAATTAAAATTTTGATTTTTTAGCCCAGCAATAGAAATTCCAGAATTGTGCCAGAATTAACTCATCTACTTTGGAAGCTTATAGAATGAGTTTTACTTTGGATGGCCCATTGGAAAGATAAAATCAAGGAGAACATTTTTGAGGAGGTTTCACTAATAGATTTGGTCATTAATAGGGTCAAAAATCATGCAGAAGATCAAACTCTGAGTTTCTAAAACAAAATCAAATTTCTGAGTTATTTTCTGCGTTTTTATTTGTCTAAGCCTCTTCTAATTGCAAATCTATTCGTCAATAATATCCTTGGACAATTAAACCATTTCAAACATCCATAGAGAGCTTATATTTTATTTTCAATTATTTATTTAAATTGAATTTGATTGGATTTATTTTAAATACCAGAAATGATATTTTGATTTTATTGATTGCATCTTCATTTATTTTGATTTCTTTTTGCAGGAAAACAATGGAGGAAATATGGAGGAAAATATCTCAATCAATGAGAATACTCCAGCAATTCAAGATTAGAATTTTGAGCAAATAAAATTGGATTGGGCAGATTTCTCTTCAACAAACTTTCTTCTCAACAATTTCTTTGCAAATATTACAAATAACAGATTACAGAATGTAATAAGGGGCTGCTTTCCTCTGCAATTTTAGACTTCTAAAAACATTTATGTAATAAGAATTTAGAGTTGTAGGAGAGAGGAGAGAAAATCTCAGATCTGAGGATTATTGAGGATTTCTCTTTTGTATTTTGAATTATGCATGATGGACAAAGTTTGCACTATTGTGGCTTTAGCTTTGGAAGCAAAAGTTCAAGCAATGTAAAGGATTGTTGGAGACCAAGTTTAGAGAAATGGATGCAATAAATTGATATTTCTAATACTACTGTTTAAAATACTAGTTTCATTTTTATGATTACAGGAATGTGTTATTTTATTCATATTTGTGCACTTTTGTTAATATGGGTAATTTGTCCCAACATTGTTATTATGTATCTATGATCTTATGGATTAAATTCTGATTTCTGAGTAACTATTTACTAAAAAATCTGTCTTATAAAACTGATTTATTAAATAGTAATGTGTTGTGAACTATTTCCACATATTATTGTTTAATTATTAGATTTACTGATTTGATAATCAATATCATTTTTGTGAATTACTTCCTTAGTGTTGTTGGTTTATTATTTCATTTAAGAGGTCTCAATAGGATGTGTTTTGGTATCCATAACGTCAGTTAATTGAACTACTTCATTAACTTGATATTCATTATGAACAAGACATATTTAAATCTCAATACTTTAAATATCTTTCTCTTGGTTGGGTTAGATCTATATCTGCCTAATTAAGATAGGATTAAGATTAGTTTATTTTTTCTTGCATCTTAGAATAAGCTTGCATTTAGAGTAATTTCTACGTTCTTTTAAGTCCTCTTCTCAAAGAGGCAAAATTTTAGTTGTGGCTTGGCTGAACTCAAATCAGCTTAAGGGTCATTCTCTTGCCTGATTAGCAAGAGGAAGTGATCCGATATCCCTGTCTATTGGTAGTTAAAGATATATAATAAACCAATAGGAATAGGGAGAAGGTAATTGGGCTATCATGCACGTCAAACGGAGATAAGACGACCAATTCACGACCCCGAGAAGTTGATGTACCAACTTACCCAAAACGGGGCCCACAATTTGGCGTTTCATCTTCTAAGGTTAGGTTTTGGAATGTGAAGGGTTTCCATTGTTTCTCAACAATAAATAGGCCTTCGAGCCTCATTGTAAGACAGTTCAGAATAGTTCAAAGGCATGTAGCCGCACATCTCTTCTCAGAGATAAGCTACCATCGCCCTAGCTGGTTTATTTCCAATTCTGGTTGTAAGCATATTTCAGTATTTTCCATTATGAAATGAAGTATTATTTCCGCTGCATCTCTTTGTTTATGGTTAT
>APFE031624199.1:0-16191 GCA_000404065.3 Pinus taeda
TTTTTTTTTTTTTAGCACATGGTGAATCGGTAACTATCAAGCCTAATCCAGGGGAGACCCAGGATCAAACCTCATGGCTGCCACTATAACACCAAGAGTATAACCAACCACCTGTAAGTCGGGTATACTAATAACCTATGGTTTAGCAAGAGCAGACTCTGCGGTTTGGGGAGTCCGCCCCTCTAGCAGCCACCATAACAGGTCAATGTACTCCGTGAGATTTGAACCTAGGTCTCCTGAGCTTCGCCCGAGAAGACCTACCGTTAATTATAATGTTTTCAAAACATCCACAGAAAAAGTAAATTGGATATCTCACCCATTTAGAGTTAAGTTTTTTATTTTTTAAGTGAAATTTCTTTTTAAATTACTCCAATGAAATTTAAATTTACAATATTACTTTTAATTCTTTTCTAAAAATACCAATAAAATATGTACTTCTTAATAATTCCAAGTTACTAATAACTATTAACATTCTATTCTAAACAATTGCAACGGACTAAAATTTGTTCTTGTATACCAAGCTTTACATGATTTTTTGTTATGCTTATCCATTTGCACTTCCTAAAACGACAATAACAAGATTTTCGTAAAAGATACTAAAAAGTAACACTTTCTTTATCCCGATAAAGAATACTAAAAAGAAATATATTGGAAAATTATTTGAAATCTCATCAAAATCAAAATTATATGAAATCCTACATCCGTAGTGCACCCTAGATCCCTATTATTTATGAAATCCTACATCCCTATTAGGTTAACATCCAGTGCAACCACGTGACTTTGGTGTAAAAGTACATGTTCCATAAGGTTTGTTAGGAAAGTTACACTCTATCACAAAACAATGATAGTTTTCTTTTTATATTATCCAGCCATTCCTTTTATATTGTCCAACAAACCGAAGAGATACAACCTACAGTAGATTCGTTATAATTCTCTCTTTGCTATCACATAATTTCCTCTCTATTTTTCACTTAGAATACAGATATCCATAAAAGCAATACAATTCCCTCATATATAGCGAGGGGTTGTCTTCTAGGGAAAAAAACTCTAAATTAGACATAACTTCTACCGTCAGATCTTTACCTAATGAATGACCCATATTAACTATGAAATTACAACATTTTACAAGCAATTTTAAGTCTATTTTTACCACAGAATTCTTTGTTGTATCACCACATTACATGATTATTTGTTTCCATAAATCCTTCCCATTTATTTTCTCTTTTTAACACTATTATAGCTATCCACAATACTTAGTTTTGAGAATTTTCCTATAATTGTAAGGATTAAAACTTACTCATCAACCCAACTACACCCCTTAAACCTAAGAAATGTTAATACATGAAAGCACATAATCTTGTCATGCATAACTGTGTTGCTCATAGTACTCATAGTAAACAAATAATGAGCCATACATACATGTACGAAGAGGCTCAAATACAGTTTTCAAAAATTAATGTAAATCAAACAACTCAAAAGGCATTCCTATTCTTATGGGAGTATTTTTTTATACACATAAAAGAAATAACTCACATAGCCATACTCGCAAGTCTAGGTAATTTGTTTATACCCATTTTGTTCCAGTATAATCTTGCAGGGTTTCGCATCCCCATCATGCTACTATAGATTAGACTTGAGAATTTCAATCTAAAGTGCAAGTATATAATCCAACCTTGTTTATTCTTCAAGCTCGTCTACAATGGCGCCTATCAGGTGTGCTGTGTCATACACAATATCTTGTTTTTTATATATATAGACTACTAAATGTAATGTCTTAAATCAAATTTTCTTTTACTTGGTTTCAACAATCATTAAATATATAATACAAACTCCAAATGTTAGATATAAAGAGCATAAGAATAACAATCCAACGGAGGTGGAAGAAAATAATCTATCCAATGCCTCAAAGTAGCAGGGTTGAAAATTCCATTGGATCGCAAGATATGATTCCCATAAAATCGTAAGAAAATACTTGCATGATAACCCACTGACTTCCATAGTTGTACTCAAATGCATTGGTTAACATATAAATACAATGATACATATGATAAGCACAAAACTATAATGCACTTATTTTCCACCATTGTTGCTCTGTCATATAAATCTTCTTAATCTAAAATAAATCTAGATAATCATTTCGACAATTGAAAACTAGCAATAATGTCTAATTCGTCATTTGTTTTGTTGGCAATTTTTCTGGCAATGAAAGCAAACCCGGATATAAATGCAGCAAAGCTGGAATTTCCCATCTGCGTCCAGGGAATCAATGAACATGTTACTTGTGAAATCGCAGAGAAGTCAAAATAATTCGCGCTGGACACTTTCTTCGTTACTGCCAGCGTAGTCCATGCTGGCAAGAATTCTCCGGCAATACAAAGTGTTAGACAGAAATTAAAACCGTGGCTGCCTTAGATATGTATAACGCCTCTCACATTTACACCTCTTATTGTCGTTGACCTGTGGTGTCTAATTTCTTAGACAACAATTACCCAACAATTCATCACGTAACTTCGAGGACACTCTCTTCTCCTATAAATTCTATGTTGCGGTGCACAATCATTTGTTAAGCCATCTACTTAATTTCTTACCAGCGAACGCCTTCAGTTCAGCGAACAAAACAACTAGACAGGGTGACGTTGGAAAGGGAACGGATGATTTTCCTCAGTTCAGTAATTTTTTGCTTTAAAGGTGTTGTTACTTGGATTTACCTATCAACATGCTTTTAAAGCATTCCTTAAAGCTCAAAGGCACGGTTTTTTCCCAAATCGTTAGCGTTGTTGCTGTAATTTCCAGATAAATCGGAGTAGGATTCCCGGACGAGACTCTGTTATTCTTAAAACTCCCCCCGGACGAGAAGCTTCTGAATTCCTTCATTCAACCATTATGGTGGACCTGGAGAGGAACTCATTGACCTCTGGAGCAATAGTAAGTCAATCTATTCATTGGTAATAACTTTCAAAAGCTAACAGTTTTTTTTATTGTGCCAACTTGGGATGAAACTCATCTCTCAAATGGACAACTATATAGCATCTCTGTTCCTACCCTAACAGTTGACCGTACTCTAACCAGGTTGTAGTCCAACAATTATGCCGCTCACACAAGAGTCATCTCATACACTAATTTATATAACCGTTTAGGAACAGAAAAAATGATATAAATAATATCCACTATCTAGTGATTCTATCGGCTATTTTTTATTTTAAAAAATCCTTACTTGACGAGTAATATAGGAGCTCTCACTCATTAAACTATTACTTTTGTTATTTCAAAATACATCATTTTAAACAACCTTTAGTTCAGAATTTCCCTTAGGTGTGAGAACCAATATAACAAATTACAACCAAATATAAGTGGTTTATTATCTACTATTACTTCTTTTAATACATGAATTATAGTTGTACTAATTCAAATAAGCATCTTTTCTATTCCTGTTACACTTCCTCAAAGGTAACTAGAACAAGGAATTGATAAAATTGTATAGATAATAGTACACAACAATTGTTTTAAAGGAATTGATAAAATTGTATAGATAATGGTACAGAACCATTATTTTAAACATTGTATAGAATATAAAAACAAAAATAAAATCAATTGTTTCATTCTCTCTGAAATTTACACAAACAATAATGTAAAAAAAATGATTTCAACAAATTAGCTTTAAAATATCAAAATCTAAATATATCAAATTATAAAAATATCAAAATCTAAATATATCAAATTATAAAATGACAGCTTTGCTATCACAGAACAACATGATATTCATAAAATAACAATAACAAGATTTTCATAAAAGAATGCTAAAACAGAAATATATTGGAAAATTATTTCAAACCGTTACTCATCAAAATCAAAATCTATGAAATCCTACATCGCTAGTGCACCCTAGATCCCTATTATGTTAACATCCAGTGCAACCGCATGACTTTGGTTTAAAAGTACATGTTCCATAAGGTTTGCTAGGATCGTTACAGTCTATCAGAGAACAACATGAGATTTGTTGACAATTTTCGTTTCCGGACTTGCAACACGTACAATTCGCGCATTTTGTGAAGGCTTCCAAACGTCTGCCCTCCAACCTGAAACCCACCTCGTGCCTCCTTTCCTTTACGGGAAACCAACCACCCTGTTCATCCCCCAACGCGGCGTTGGTTCCATTGTGTTCAACTCCCTGTAATCAGAATTCCATGAATCGTGAATAGCGATTTAGGTGAATACTACAAAATCGAGAAAAATAATAATTCAATGCTTCTGTGTTGCCGTTGTGCTTCAATCTATATTTTTGACTAATTCCATTTATATTTTATTAATCACGTTTATAGCTTGGTGTAAATTAAGGATAAATGAGTACCGCACAAGAGCCACCCTCCACAACTGAATTGAGTTTGCAAAAAAAATGAAGCATCCGAAAATCAATAACATTTACTCAATTATAATAGTGATTTTGATAGAAAATGTTTAATTTTTATACTACTAGGAAGAGATACCTGGTAATATGAAGATTACGAAGAAAAAGAAGAAAATTAGAGATACCTGGTAATATGAAGATTATGAAGAAAAAGACGAAAATGGACAATTGCCTTTCATCCATGTCCTTGCTATTTAGGCCTTAGCCGCAAAGCACAGGTATATGAATATATTTTGAAGATGCGAATCTTTTCTATGAAATTTTACAGACCGAAAGATGAGATTTTACACACCGAAAAGTGCATAGAAGTAAATTAGGTTTAATTGGAATTGTTCCGCCATTGAGCTTTTATATATTAATGGCATTGGATTCGGGAATAAGGGGTGGTTTGCTTAATGGTTAGTGTATGGTAAGCGTTTTATGGTTTTTTTGTTAACGGGTTCCAATTATATATTTATTTAATATTTAATATCATTTTATAGTAGTGGGTGTGAATTTCATGTATTAGTGGGTTACGTTATATATATAATATGGTGATGAAGAATTTGTATAAAGGTTAAGAAACTAGTATGTTATAATTTTATATCCAAGAACTAAGGGTTAGAGTTCCCTAATTAAGGTGTTTAAGAAATTAGTATGTTATAATTTTAAACTATAATGAACTAGGGGTTGGACAGTTCTGTAATTAATGGTCAATGCACTAGGGGATTAGGGATTTTTCATTAAAAATGTTTCAAGTTAGAGGCATGGATTATAGTTTATGGGTTGGATCTTAGGGAGATAATGGGAATGCACATTTTAATGGTTACATGGTACTTCATATTAAGGTACATTAGGGATTTTTAGTTAGAAATGTTTCTAAGTTAGAGGCATGGATTATAGTTTATGGGTTGGATCTTAGGGAGATAATGGGAATGGGCACTTTAATGGTTACAAGGTACTTCATAATGGGTTGTGGACGGGGCCTAGATCTTAGTTAGAGGTAGTAGTGAGGTAATGGATCATTTTATTGGAGGTTTTCGGCTTAAGGGGTTGTTAGTTAATGATTGATGTCTTAATCTTAATTTATGGGTTAAAGGAACTGGATGGTCCAATGGTTAAAGGAGAAGTATGCCAGGGTTGATATAGGGTCATTGGTTTTAAGCTTAAGATGTTAGTTTTTTAGAGCCAATAATGATAAGTTTTTATTAGAGTGTTAGTGGTAAGGTGGAGTTAAGTCAAGGGTACTATGTAAATGGTTATGGATTTGGTTGAGGTTTAGTGTTGGGTTAAGGACGTTGGATATTATTAATTAGGGGCATCAAACTTTAGTTTGAATCTACAACGCTTCTATGTTAGATTTTTCAGGGTTAAATGGTTAGTTGGTCCAAGAAAAATTTAGAAAATGATTTTAAGTATTGAGAAAACCATCATTATTGAACCATGGTAGATAATTGGGACATAGTGCACAACAATAGTCCACATAGGTTAAAAAAATAAATTCTATGACAGTAAATTTGAGTTCAAAATTGATAATTTAAGGAGAGATATTAAAATAATAAAACCTTAGACCATGACAAAATCTAATATCACCTACTATTTAAAAATTGTCCTCTTGATCCATTTGTTGCAAATAGATGTATTGTAAATTGATATATAGAAAAATTAGATAATTTACTTCAAAAAAGCCCTCTACCATTATTCGTTTGTTTTGTTCATAGTGAGAGGTACAAATTATATTGTCTCATTAATAATAATCTCAATAGAAATTGGGTTTTTGTAAAGTTAAAGGATAAAAGTAAAAATCCATAACAATTTTTTTGGATTATTGTGCACATAGTAAACCAGGTAATGCCAAATTATTTCATTTTGTATTATAATTTATTTAAAATAAATCATAATTAATTATGTAGGACATTAAGAATTTTAATTTAATTATTAATATTATTAGGTGGATATTAGGGAGTTAATTTTCATAAAATATTCTAGAATATTATTAATAGTATATAAAAATCAAATACTTAGATTATTTTTCAATGTAGTTATGACATTTTTTTTCTTTTAATTAAATTGATTAATAAAAAAAAAGTTCATATGAATGTGCCATAGGAAATGAGTTATGGTTCTTTGGGCATGTGGAATTGATAATCCATGGTAGTATTGGTGTATGGTATTGAACAAAGCCCGCTTATATATTAAGTATCTCCATGATAAGATGGGGCTAAATCTCCATGGTTCGGAATCTTGTTACATGTCTTTTTTAAATGTATATATGTTTAACTTATGTATTAATTATTTTTTTCATTAATAATAAATTTCAATAAAGTTATAATTTAGTTAATTCTTAATATTTGTGTAATTTTAATAACTTGAAATATGAGATGAAGTCATAATTTTGATGCTTATTATAGATTGATTCCTATGGGCATTTACCAAACATTTAATCTATAATATAGTTTTTTCTAATTAAAAAATATATTTACCTTTCTTTTTTATATATTATATTAAATTAGATTTAAATAAAATAGCTATAGATATACTATTGATATGAAAGGTATTTTTTAAGAATTATATTTACAAAGAGATATATATTATCCATTGGTATGTGTCTATACTAGAAATTGCACCAGATGTTGCAAAGGAAAAGTTGTAAGGCAATAGCATATAGCACTAATTAATGATTCTTTGACAAAAATATCAACAAAAGGCAAGGACATGTTCCAATGAAATCTTACTACAATATTACTTCTTTGAGCCATACAAATGTGTTGAAGTTAAATACCTTGTCTTATTATGCCAACATGAATGCCTCGTAAATAAAGAAATAGATCGTAATTTTCTACCTTCAAAACTAGAGATCATTTTAATACAATTTCTCTGTACCTCTTCTTGAACACCCTCTAGAAAGAACTCCCCTGAATTCTACTCTACACCATTGTTCACAGTCAGATTCATTGTTACACGATTGAACAATGGTTTGCCCTTAGATTAAACCATTAATAAAATAGTTAATTATTATCAAACATAAACATGAAAACATTAAGGAAAAATTGTTAATTGTTGTTCTTGTTTCACCATAATTGATTATGTGGATCTATTGAAAGGTTGTATCGATTCCTAACACCAAGAATCCTCTTCAATTCATAGTTCTTGCAATCGTTTCACTTACTATTTCTTTAGGTTTCTGAGTTCTATGTATTTGATTTGTTTCTATTGTATTCCAAGCATTTAAATGGCTTCATATGATTCTTATTATGGTGGAGGATCTCCTAATCAAGGTTTCTGTCAATCTTGGTGGGATTATAATGTTGTGAAGAACATGAAAAAAAGTATCCTTGTTGTGCAGAGCTATCTAAAAGGGTTTATTTGCAGCTTAGTTGTTCCCTCGTAACTTGAGATATCGAGGTTTATTTACATCTTCTGTTGAATATTGGTGGGCTCCATATGGTTGTCTAGCTAGCAGAAAGATGGAGTGGCTATGAAAGATCAGAGGAGTGTAATAATAGGGAAGAACGAATGGGTTATCATAAGGATTATGGGAATGAATCTGACCATTAGGCGCATTCAAACTTATGATTTGGTAATTAATTTGGGAGATTTGGCATAAGCTCATGACATGACTTTTAAAGTGGTGGCATATGATATATTGTTAGGCGGCCATTACCCTTAGGTTATAATGATTGCACTTTAGTACTATATTTTCTTAATCATACATGTTATATAACCTTCCCTATTATTAAATTAAAGCAGCGTGTACCTTTAATTTTTTTGTTTCTAACCTTATTTGGTGTCCTTTGATCTCCTTCAGGTGCCTTGCTGTCAAGAGTCCTTTAATCTAGATCACCAAGCATCCTTTTAATCTTAAAAGTTATTTGGCTGCAGAAATTTGTCTAGTTGCAGAAACTTGTCCAAGATGCGAAAAGTTGTTGATATTGCAGCTTAAGAGAAAAAAGGCTTTAGTAGATGACGTTATTTTTATTTTTATTTTTGAAAGAAAATTTGAAGTGCCACAATTGGTTTTCCTTTAAATATCTTGTTATAAACATTCCAACAACATGTTGGTTTTCATGTTATACAATTTTTTTATATATATATATATATATATATATTATATATATATTCACCACATCATATATTTATTTATTATATTTTTTATTATTTTTTCTTCTTTCCATTTTTTTTTATTGAAGAACAAACTGAATGAAATTTCTAAGGTGGAAACGAAGAAGTATTATTCTTGACCATCTTCAATTCTGAATTATCTTGAAACATTTTAAAAAATTCCTCTCTTGTTAATGGTTTCTAGTCAACCTTGAGTTGATTTCCATTTACTAATAGAGGAGTTCTCTTTTCATCAATAATCATGATTCTAACTGCACCATTGTCAAATACATTCTGAATCTCATAAGGCCCAAGCCAATGGGTTTGGAATTTCCCTTGAAAATTTTTTAATTTTGAATCAAAGAGAAATGCCCAATCTCCTGAATGAAACTTCCTTTCTTTAATGTACTTATCATGCCATCTTGACCTTTGTTGTTGCACTAAGTTGGTCATCTAGAAGGCCTCTTGTCTAATTTCATCAAGCTCATTTAATTGTGTCAACCTTTGTTTATGGGCTTCTGACAAGTCAAGATCTTACTGGACGGCTGTCTTATAGGTCTGGACCTAGAATTCTATTGGAAGTAATACTTTCTTCCCATAAACAAGTTCATAGGGAGTATGTCATGTATTATTCCTCCATGTAGTCCTATAAGCCCATAAGGCTTCTGGAAGTTTTTCCACCCAGTCTTTCCTATGTAGATGTACAGTCTTTCTAAGGATAGCCTCGATCACCTTATTTGTGGACTTAACTTTTCCATTGGCTTGTGGATGGTATGGAGTTGACTTCCGATGTTTTATCTTGTATTGGTCCACAAGCTTCTGCACTAGTCTGGATGTGAACTGTGTCCCTCAATCTGTTACAATTTCTCTTGGAACACCAAAATGAATAAAATTATCCTCAAAAAGAAATGAAACTACAGTATTTTCAGTAGCAAAAGGAAGTTCTTTATATTCTACCCATTTAGTGGCATAGTGAGTACATACTAGAATATACTTCTTTTGGTTTGAAGGTGGGCTAATTGGTCCAACAAAATCTAGTGGCCATTTTTCAAATGGTTCGATAAGTACCTGTGGTTGCAGTGGCATCTCATTTGAAAGAGTAGGTTTGCCCATTCTCTGACAGCTGTCACATCTTTTAACATATTCATTGGTGTCCCTGAAAATGGAAGCCCAATAATATCCTAAAAGCAGGATTTTGCAAGCAATTCTCTTGTCAAAAAAATGTCCTCCATATGGCTCATTGTGACAATCTTTTAGTATCTCTGGTATTTTGTCCTCCCGAATACATCTTCTGGTGATGAGGTCTCGTATTGTCTTGTATAATTCCTCATTTATCCATGAATAGGATGTGCTATTGTGGAGTATTTTTCTTTTTTCTCTGGAAGATAAATGAAATGGCATTTTTCCTGTGGCCAAATAGTTAGCAATATATGCATACCAATGTGATTTAGTAGATACTGCAAAAATATATTCATCAAGAAATTTATCTTCTACATGTTAATCATTGTTTTCATTTTGTATTCTAGATATAAAACCGACAATTGTGTTCTATTTTCCTGGCCTATATAGAATGGTTATGTTGAATTCTTGTAAAAGAAGGAGTCATCTAGTAATTATTCCATTAGTGATTGGTTTATTCATTAGATATCTAATGGCAGAATGGTCTGTGTGGACAAACGTTTCATAGCCAGTTATATAATTTAACTATGCAGTGGTTAGATTTTTACTAGTATAATAAATGGAATAAGGAGTGAGACCTTTTTGTCCTAAAACAACTCCCAAGGCTAAATCTGAAGCATCTATTGAGATATGGAAAGGCAATTTCCAATTATGTCCTTTTAAAATGGGTGCTTCAAAAATTCTCTTTTAGAAAGTTTCAAATGCAACTTGACATTTGGAATGCCAACTGAATTCACAGTCTTTGGTGAGTAATTTAAAGAGTGGGGGTGCAATTTTTCTGAAGTTTTATATAAATCTTCTATAGTATCTAGTAAAACCGAGAAAACTTCTAACATCCTTTCAACAACTTGGAAATGACTTCCAGCTTAGATGAGTCTACCTTAATTCCATATCTGGAAGTATGGTGACCTAAAAAAATTCCCTCGTTAAACATCGTGAAACACTTTTTATGACTTAATGAGAGGTTTGTTCCTTGACATCTTTATTAAGACCTTTTCCAAGTTTTCTATTGCTTCACTGAAAGAATCCCCATAGACTATGAAATCATCCATGTACACTTCCACACAATCATGGATAAGATCGGAGAAAATGCCAAGGACTACCCTTTGGAATGTTGTTGGAGCATTACATAACCCAAGGGGAAGTACTGGTAAGCATAAGTTCCCCATGGACAAGTGAATTTAGTTTTATCTTGATCTTCAAGAGCTACCTGAATCTGGTTATATCCACTAAACCCATCCAAAAAGGAAAAATATTTTTTTCCTACTAAAGTATCTAAGACCTGGTTCATGAAAGGCAATGGAAAGTGGTATTTTAATGTTGCTTTGTTTAATTTTCTATAATCAATGCATACTCTCCATTTTCCATTCGTTTTAGGGACGATTAATAGGGGTGAAACCCACTAACTATTAGATATTGGATAGATGAAATTTACATTTAATAATTTCTGCAATTCTTCCTTAACAATTTCTTTTAGATTTGGGTTCATTCTTCACTGAGGTTGTCTAACTCATCTTGCATTTTTCTCAATGTAGATATGATGTAAGAAAATTTTAGGATCAATCCCTCTCATGTCAATGTATTCCCATGCAAAAGCAGAAGAATGTTTCTATAAAATTTCTATCAATTGTTTCTTTTGCATGTCTTCCAAGTTTTCATTGACATCAAGGTTTTTCCTGGAAAGATTTATATTGAGGAATTCCCAAATTTTTCCATGTACACCAATCATACTTGTTTAGTGGAGAGATATCCATTTCGACTACGCTCATAATGTGAGGAAGATTCATTATTTTCTATCCATTCTTCAGTTTCTGTATCTATTCTTTCAGGGTGTGTAATGTAAATTTCTTTGTAGAATTCCCATCTTATATAAACATATCACCTGATCTACAACCGATAAATGCATCAGTTGTAGCCAACTAAGGTCTTGCTACAATTAATGGATGTCCTCCTAGATTATTCTTGGGTGTTAAGACGATGAAATCAACAGAATATTCCCTAGAATATAAAGATACACAAACATCCTCTAACACACCATCCAGTTTAATAATAGATCAATTTTCTAATTGCAATAATGTTGGTGTGTATTGAAGGTTAGGAAGCCTAAGTGTGTCCATAACTTCTTTGCTCATTATGTTTATGGTTGCTCCTAGGTCAATCAATGTGTTTGGCATCTCAGTTCCATTGATGTGAATTTTTACAATGGGGCTTTCGGGGTCTAAATATTTTTGAATTGTCATCTTTCCCATCTTATATAAACATATCACCTGATCTACAACCGATAAATGCATCAGTTGTAGCCAACTAAGGTCTTGCTACAATTAATGGATGTCCTCCTAGATTATTCTTGGGTGTTAAGACGATGAAATCAACAGAATATTCCCTAGAATATAAAGATACACAAACATCCTCTAACACACCATCCAGTTTAATAATAGATCAATTTTCTAATTGCAATAATGTTGGTGTGTATTGAAGGTTAGGAAGCCTAAGTGTGTCCATAACTTCTTTGCTCATTATGTTTATGGTTGCTCCTAGGTCAATCAATGTGGTTGGCATCTCAGCTCCATTGATGTGAATTTTTACAATGGGGCTTCCGGGGTCTAAATATTTTTGAATTGTCATCTTTCCCATCATAATGTCTACAATTTTTCTAACTATCTGAACTCTTTTTATATCCTTTCTTCTTCTCCTTGATCGTTTTGTACTTAATTCCTCAATTGTTTTTACAAAAATTGGTATTTCTTTTATGGCTTGTAATAAAGGAATCTTAATACAAACATGTCTCAATTTATCCATCATATTGTAATCAGGAAAGATAATTTGTTTCTCTACTCCATCAATTTTCAACCTTTCTGGGAAAGGTGGTTTAACTGATATCAAGTGTTGTTCTATGATAGGAGCATCTATTGGAATTTCTTCTGTTTGTTCATTTTCTTTTTGAGGGAGAGAAGTCTCCCCTTATTTTGATTGATTTTATGTTTTTGAAGATCATATTTTGCTATAGGAGGGTTTTTTTGGTAATACCCTTCCAGACCTTAATTGGACATTGTTTAGGTATAGTGGGGTTATTACATAAGTTTGAGGATTATGACCCTCCATGTTGTATGTTGTTTGTTTTGGTATCTTATTATTAGGATTTGGAAGTGGTTGAGCAGGTAGTTGATTTGATTTTTGTGGAAATGGTAGGGAAAGTTGCGAGTTTTTATTCTAAACTAGGACTTGTGGTAATTTATTAGCTTGAGAAATTTGATTAGAAAGGGGTAAGAATTATGGTGGAAGGTATGGTGGTGAGTATTGTTGATATTGAGCGTAGGCTCCATAAGGATTTTACCATCCTTGATTCCAATGTTCTGATTGTGGCAGAGCCCAAGGCTGCTAGCCTGAATTCTAATTACTTTGTGAAAATTGGGCAAATTGTTGTGGTCTAAATCCTTGTGATTGATTTGGTTGGGGGTTTTTCCATGGTCTTTTGGCTATAAATCTGAGATGGCCTATTGGTTCTGATATTCCTTCATCATTGAATATAGCCTTAATACCTAGTAAGGATGGACATTCCTTTATATCATGATTATCTATACATATGACATAGGTTTCTATGGCATTTGAGTCTATGGGACACTCTCTCAGAGCATGTTTCTTTTGAAATTTGGGACAGAATATCAATAATGCATAATTTTTAGAATTTTGTTTGTTTTGTATTTTAAGGGTGTTTATCTGTTCACTTAGGGTTCCAAAAACATATGTTTTAAAGGTGTCAAGTAAATTTCCTATTTCTTCCCTACTAACTCTCCTAGTTGTAGACTTGTTTATTCTATATAAGAGAGGGTTTCTAGGATTCTTTCCAACTCTTACTTTGCCCATTTAGATATGTACACATAAATCACAAATATTTGCAAATGGTAGTCGGGAAATATCTCCTTTTCCAGTTAGGTTAAGGAGATTGATCCATCCATCTTTAACAATTCTGAGTAAAAAACCTTTTAAGGTTTCTTCATCCAAATTATCCATTTTTTATCTTTTAACATTATAAACAAACCTTTCTACCAAGTCTTCAAGATTCTCATCTTCTTTTTGTGTCATTTTGAAGACTTCATCTTTAAGATTACTAGTCATACAATAATCTCTATACTTGCCTAAGAAATCCTCTTTCATTTGTGCCCATGTTTTTATAGAATGCACTCCTAGACTCATGAAGCATTTTAATGTTGAGTCTTTGAATGTGGCAGGGAAAAATTTCAACTTTTGAGCATCACACAGATAGTCATATGATCTGCATAATACTTCAACTTCAAAGAGAAATGTCTCCGGATATTTGTTTCTTTTCCCATGGAAATTAGGAGGAATCGAGGGTGATATATTTTTCATTGTGAGGGTTGTATCTTCATCTAAAATAGGGAATCCCGAAGGATCTCGATTTCCTCTGCCTCCACCCACTCCTCTAGCTCTACCTCTTCCTCTTCCCATTCCTCCAATCCTATCTTCTTCGCCATGGAAATTTTGTACTTCTCCTTCCCCTTGTTTAGCCATGACTTCGGAGCTAATATAGTGTTCTTCTAATATTTTTGGTTCCTCTATCAATGGTTGCTCAGAATAAGTTTCCAATTCCTCTTCTTCACTAGGAATTTCTAATTCTTCTCCCAAAATTTATTGACTAGTGGGGGATAGAAAGATTACTCCTCTAGTTTCGGATGTAGGATTTTCTTCAATTACAGCTTCAGAAGAAGAAGTCGGTGAAGTTCTGGATTGAATTTCTAATCTTGAGACTTTAGGAAGTCTTTGTTGACCTCTAAATGGAATTTGAGTTTGAGTAGGTGTTTTGAAATTTGGAAATCGTGGTGAGGTGAGTGGATTTGTGGGAAGTAAACTTCTTCCTCATCCTACAAATATGCCCCTAGAGTCTCTATCCCTACGCATGTCATTTTCTAAATTAATGATGGTTTTTTTTAGTTCTAATTGTACTTCCCGGTAGCGGCACCAAAATGTTTGGTCAATTCAATGTCCTTGAATTGTCAATCATAAATTGTCAACCACGGTGCATAAACAAATGAAGTGTAGGTGCACCATATGTGCTTAGAAGTTATTCATTAGGTCATTATGTATTTTTTTAAGATCTAAACTTAAGATGGATTTGGTGTTTGTCAATTATACTAGTGTTGTAATTCTTAGGGATGTTGGTTAAGTTTCCTAGGAATTAATTTCTATCCAATTAGTTTGTAGATGATGTGAGAATGGTTCTGTTAGCGCTTGAGATTTCACCTCAGGCTGAGAAAGGCAAACCTTCAAGGCAACATCAAACCATTTCACCTCGTAGCTAGCCCTACGGGGTATGAGAAGGCTCTCTTCGGTCAATCTCGTTAAATTTTCAATGGGAAGAGATGACCAATCAAGGTAACACAGATATTAGGCTAGTAAACTGATTTGAAAGTTGATTTGGGGGTTTTTTGGGGTTTTTGGGTGGCAAGTTGAGGATCTGCAGTTTAGGGTGCGGGGATTGAGCTCAGTTTTTGCAGGTGGGTCTTTGGGGCAAGGTAGGAGTTTGTGTTGATGCTTTTAGCTGAGATGGATGATCCAGGAGGAAAGAGGAGAAGCTAAAAAGGGCAAACAATGACTTTGAATCCTCTTTAGACAGTGGAAAACATAAACATTAAACAAATTTGAAAGCTGAGCATGACATGCATGAATTCAAACTTTATCACTTCATTTTTTTAATAAGCTGCAGTAAAGAAAGATATGGAACACATAAACACACTTACAATTACAATAAGAGAACACACCATCAACACAAGAGTCCACAAGAATCCCAATGATGTCTGCAAAACCCTGGTCTTCCTTTTCCTCAAATTGCAGAAAATACAAGTCAAAAATACAATAGCACTTCTCCCTCTAGAGTCCAACCATGAAAATGAGAAAGAGAAGGCATAATATAGAAGGTGAAACCTCTTCCCCAACCTCTAGGGGTCGAGCTCAGCTTCCTAGGAGCTGTTACAACTAATTCTAAATCAGTCACTAGATAATAGGCCAAAACAACTTGCCTCTAAAACTTAGGAAACCTATCCATGCATTAAATATTTAGCATTTACATCAAGGAAACTTCTAGAAGTGTTCAAGGAGAGTAAAAGTATCTAAGTGCCATGAAATTACACAAAAATTCATCATTTACATGCCTCAAAAGTCAACCAAGGTGAAAACAGTGTTTTGCTGGCCGAACTGAAAATAGTGAAATTTCCCTGAGTGGTCGCGCCCCTCACTTTGACTGGTCTCGCGCATTGATAGCTCTGTTTGAGGGCCTTCCCGGTGTCCAAATCAGGTGCAAGATAGCTCATTGGAAAGCTCTGTGAGTCTACTTTCCAACCCCACTTGAATTTCTGAATTTGGAGTTGATTTGATCCCTCAAAAGTCATTTCTCCCAAGGCAGCTTTCTGTAACTCAAAAAAGGGGCAGAAAGTCAACATTTGCATGTATTTTGAGCTTTTGGGAGCCCAAATCTTCATAAAATCTGAAACCCATCCATAGGCAAGTGTATT
>APFE031624204.1:0-20905 GCA_000404065.3 Pinus taeda
AAACCAGGGATATGAGACCGATTCATAGGAGCATACCTGGCATTCATTCTTGTAGTGGAACTCATTTTGAAACTTCATCAAGCTACTGATCTTTTAGCAGTGGAGTCACCTTCCAATTTCTTATTTGATGTGTTTCAAACCAGGCTTTAGACTAAGGTTTAGCCTCCTTAGTCAGAGAGGGCTCTCTCACAGATTTTGATATTCATTTAAGGGAAAAAAGATGGCTAACTCTTTAAAGCAGTGGATAAACTTTAAGCTGGTTGGAACAACAAAATCAAGGCTTCTCCCATTGGGCTGATGGAGTCATACATTTCTACAGTAAACAAGCAACTACTAAATCATAGAAACCAAGGCATATAATGTCTCACTGTTCAAAACATCTACCAAGAAGGACATCAACTCAACAAGACATACACAGGAAGTCTGAGCATCAATGATGAATTCAGAGTGATTGCATGTCTAGTAAACTGTAAAACGAGATGCATAGAACCAAAACCACATACATTCTGAACATTTGAGACACAGGATGAATCTTGGGAAGAAACAATAAGCTTTCTATTACTGTGAAAAGAAACTTTACATACACCAATATGAAAACTCTGTCTTTTTCATAAAAATCTCCAACCCTTTTTACATCAGAGTTTTTCCTATATATAGGAAAACAAAGCTAGACTACCTTGAGTCTCCTCCTCCAGCATGAGGGGAGCTCGATATCCTATCATTAATTACTTTATCAATATCTAAACAAACTTATTAAATACAAAGGTATTATGCTTTCAATACATAGAGTCCTATTCCTATTCAAACTCTAATTCTATCTCCTCGTATGCATGATTCTCTCTTGATCTTTGACACTTGTGCTATTTCTGTAGTGGCTGAAATGTTTTTGAAAGGCATTCACTGAACGGGCTGCCTTGGATTCCAACTGTGCTGATGACTCAACATTGGGTGAAGATATGTGCCCTGTTTTCACGGTCCCTGCTTTCCTTAATCTGCTCAGATATATAACAACATGTTTGAAGCCTTTAATAACCCCTGGTATGTACTGCTGCCATGTTGCTGATGTGCTGTAGGCGGGATTGCTGGACATGTGTCTCTCTTTTCAAAAATAACTTCCCGCTCATGATAACAAACTCAAACTGTCTGTTCTGCGTTTAAAATCAATACCTACAGCAGTTTCGTAGCGCGCTACGAAACTGCTGTGTAAATTAAAAAACACAGTCTTCCACTTTCTGAAAATTGTCCCACCTTGCCTCAGGAATTTCAAGACTATAGATGCAGCATTGCCCCCAACACAATTAAAGCCTAGCACTGGTTCTGGTAAACCACGCAAAAGATTCTTAACATTCTTCACTTTCAATTCACTTTCTGAAAAGACCTCGTTTCCACCCATTGCTTTGAGTCTTTTCTTAATGTCTTCTAAGTCTGGCCTGTCCCTGACTATGTTTATTGTTTGAATGCACCGGAGGTATGAAAGTTGAATTATGCATTGTCCTACCATACTCGTTGCGCCATTTTGAACAACCACCTCTCCAGCTTTTAATGATCCAAAGTCTTCAAGCATATGAAGAGCTGTGGATGGATTGACAGAAATAGTAGCAGCATACTCTGCTGGCACGTCTTTAGGAACCTTACACCACGCATTCTCCTCTTTTACACAATATGTCAGATGATGGAGCTTAAACAAAATTGATCAAAACTTAGAAAGGCACCTTTTCCTTCAAATCAGTGAGCTAGTTTACCTAGCTGTTTCTTCAAACTGGTAACCTCCTTCTTTAAAGCTTTGTTTTCTGATCTCAGGCTTCCTTTGCATTTAGCTGAGATGGCAAGAGATGAGCAATTAATGTTCCATGTTTGCTTTGGATGCTGAAGACTTTGATCCGCTCCATGTTGGCTGAAAATATCCTTAAACTTTCGGTTCTGGTCCTCCATTACCTAGCATCACCGAGTATGCAGCAGCAGGTCCTTTAATTCTTTAATAACCGGACAATATATGGCATTACCACGTTCCTGATATGCTGGAGGCTTCTTTGCTGTACAGGTGTGCCAACTAAAACCTTTTCGTATGCAGCTCCCTTCAAATTCTAATCACCGGGAATAAAGTGGCTTTATAACCAAAAATTCCAAACTTAGCTTAAAACATTTTACCTTTTACTAAAAGTACACCTGGCATATGTTGAATGGATTTGGCAGCTTGCTTTGATCCCTTTCACGTCACTGAGGTGTTCCCTTTGCAAATTTCTGAGTATTTCATCAAACTGTTTGCCTGTGTTAAAAACAACACCTACAGCAGTTTCGCAGTTTTGTAACGCAACTTTGGTCACCCGTTTCTCCCAGCTCCGAATGGATTTGAAGAAACTGAAAGAGGTTTTTGTAGTGCAGCATGTTAGGAAGAAAAACCTCTTTCAGTTTGCAAAATGGAGTTCTCAGCTGCTCAGGAAAGCTTCTGTAAGGTGACTAGTAAAAACAGTTTTTCTCTGCTAAAACAGGCTGCTACAGGGGTTTCGTAGCGCGCTGCGAAAACGCGAAACTGTTTTAAACAGTTTCTCTTTCCCCTGAGATTCTACTGCTCTGACATTGCTACGAAATTATGGAAAGGATCAGTGACATGGATTAGACAAGACATATCTCATGAAAGCATGATGGTGGAGGATGACCGATAGGATTAGAGTACACTTTACATCAAACATCTTTAAAGCTTCAACCCTAAGTAAGAAACATAGACTAAAAACAATTTAACACCAACTTTAGACATTGAACTTGGACAAAGGGTTATATACAAATGTTTATAGGTTTCAGTGATAACATGTGCATACTAACCATTACACAATAAAATATTTGATGAATAAACCATTAACTAGCAGTAGAGTGACTAGGCAGTTGCTATTGTTACAGGAATTTAATATTACTATTGTTGATAGACCAGGAAAATCAAATGTAGTAGTAGATTATCTTTCAAGGTTAAATAATCCTAGTGAAGCAATTCCTGTTGATGATGATTTTCCTGACGATCATCTTTTTGTTGTGTTGACAAAATCCCCATGGTTTTCCAACATAGCTAACTATTTAGTCACTGGAAAATTATCACCTCACTTATACGCTTGTGAAAAGCGGAATATCATTCAGAAAAGTGTTTCATATTAGTAGATCCAAGGAGACCTCTTTTACACTAGAGCAAATCTCATTATCCATAGATGTGTAAGAGAGGAAGAAGTGTTTGATATTTTAAAATCTACCCATGTTGAACCTTACAGGGCTCCCTTTGCTGATGAGCGAACTGAATACAAAGTGTTACGAGTTGGCTATTTTTGGCCTTCCTTGTTCAAGAATGCCAAACAATATGTCAAGCGATGTGATAATTGTCAGCGAGTTGGGCAACCTAATCAAACCAATGAAATTCCTTTATGTCCTCAAGTTATGATTGAGCCTTTTGAAAAATGGGCCATTGGTTTTGTAGGACCAATAAATCCAGAATCATCAAATAAAAAGCATATTTTGGTTTGTATATATTTTGTTACGAAATGGGTAGAAACTAAAGATGTTTCTTTTGTTATTGAAAGAGTTGTTGATTTTATTTTTATTGAAATCTTTACTAGATTTTGTGTGCCTAGAGAAATTGTTTCTGGCAATGGACCACAATTTATTTCTAATCTGGTATAGGGTGTGATGGAGCAGTACAAAATACTGCATAGTAAATATACATTGTATCACGCGCAAGAAAATGGTCAGGTGGAGTCCATGAATAAGGTGATTGAGTCCATCCTCACAAAGATTGTAAATATGCACATAAAGGATTGGGCTGACAAATTACTAGAAGCATTGTGGGCCTATTGAACCACTTGGAGAAACATCATAGGACACACACCATATGAGCTGGTGTACAGAAAAAAAGAAGTCATGTTGCCAATAGAATTCTAGATCAAGACTTTCAGGACAACAGTTCAATTCGGGCTAGATCTCTATGAAGCACAGTAGTAGCATCTTCTACAGTTAAATGAGTTAGATGAATTCCAAAGGGTTGTTGTTCAGCAGAAAATCTTGGTTCAACAATAGCACAAAAGTGGCATGAGAAGCCCATTTAGAAGAAGCATTTCCAACCAGGTGATTGGGTACTCCTTTAAGGCTCTAGATTCAAATATTTTAAAGGAAAATTCCATACACACTGGATGGGACCCTATGAGGTGGTAAAAGTGTTTGAACATGGAGCAGTAGAAATAAAAAATATTGATGGACATAATTCTGTGTTCATGGTAAATGGACATAGATTGAAGGTATATTTTCAGCCCCTTACTAAAGGAGATTTATGTAACAAGTCCAACAACCATTTGAAAAGGAGTTAGTAGGTGGTAACACCAACCTATCGAAGATTTGATTCCTTCTTGTCCTTATTGAAAAATAATAAAAAGAAACAATGACAAACAAAAAGTGTAAAAAAATAAAAATAAAAAATTTCCTGTAATTATGAAAATCAATTGACTGACATGATTGCAGAAGGATCAACCTCAAAACCAACATGCTGGCAGGAAGACCAAAATTTTAATAAAAAGGGAACATTACTTGATTTTTAGATAAGCTGGCTGCCACCAAGAAGAATCAGGTTCACGAAACCAAGCATTTACCCAAGTTTGGGGTAACTAGCGTGGAAATTTTTATCCAAGGAAACGCTTACATCCCGCTATAGTTATTTTTTTTCCTGCACTAATCCCCAATGAATTACCTTCCTCTTTGTTTTAAGAAACTATCCTTGACTCGTTTTGTAGAATCTCCCTTTTCCCTTGAATTTTTTCCCACGTCCCATTTTGTTTATCCCTCTTGGTGATAATGTTTCTAGAATCCCTGTTGTAATATTCCTTCCCATTCTAAATTTTTTTTAGCCCCTTCCCACTTATTTATTCCCTCACAAATTGATTGCAGAATTTGATGCAATCAATCCAGAAGGCATGCTTGTGAAACACCAAAGGATGGTGAATAAAGTTTTCATGTATATTGAGGATTTTTTTTTAAGTTCAGCTACAAAATTATGTTCTATCAGATTCTTTGTTTTGGTAAAAGTCCCTGGTGCAAGATGCATAGTGCAGGCACAACGTAGTGCAACGCAGTGCAAGCAGGTTTAGTGTAGGAACATAACTAACTGGGAAAGCAAGTAAAATTCACACAGTCCAGGAGTGTTTTATCAAGGATATTTATGGATCTTTACTTTCTTGTACATGTGTACTCATATATCATATCATTGCATGTTTTAATTGATACTCTGTTTCATTATTGACTAACCTAGGAAAAACCTTTAAAGTGCAAGATGTATAGGGTTTTGAAATCTAATCTTTTTAATAAGTGTTGAAGTATGTCTTGGTTAAATTATGATGTTGACTGTGGGATAGTATTGTTGTCTGATAGCATGTATTCACCCTCCTTGAAATAATTCTGCATTACTTGTCCATTTTTACCTTGCCGTAAATAGATCATTATAATCCTTGCGCCACTGCCACCTACACCTCCACTGCACCCCATCATTATGATTAACCTGTAACGGGTTGACACAAATTTGTACCTAATATGAAGGGTTGTTCCATCATGACAGGGTGAGTGGGTTTAAAAGGACAGAGGGTGATGTCCAACATAAAGGTCTCGACAAACGTTGGAGTCACTCGCAAAAAATATTTTGAGGGTGTGATCAGAAAGGGTGAAGTGTAGTTCAAAATGGCACCTGTAAGGAGTGAGTCATTGTCTTTGCAGGAGATTGATAAAACCACAGAGTACAGGAACAGTCTTACACTATTGCAAGAATCTCAGTTCCTGCCATTCCTACAAAAGTTTGACGCATTCAACATGGCTGTGGTAATGAAGTTCACAAGGACATTTAAAGGAGGCTGAGTCAGGGCCATCTTGTTGAAGTTCAAAGTTACAAAGGATTCTATTGTGCAAGCCATAGGCTTGCCACTTACAGGAGAGCACTGGTTTAAAAAGAAGGGGCTCGCGAAGAAATGATGGTACCGGTTCATGGTTGACAAGAAGATTAAGGGTGATTGGAGGAATGGACTTTCAGAGAGTGCCAGGGTCGAGAAGTGGTAAGACCCATTGTTTATACTGAGACATTCGTAACTGGGGACGAACATTATACATTGGCGTTTGTATATCACCTTCGGTTGTTGTTGCACTTTGAGTCGGGAAAATTGATTAATTTTCCTTACTTCTTGCTTAGAAGTCTTGAGAAGATGGCGAAAGGCATGCAGAGTGGAAACGTAAGCCAAGTTGCAATCAAGCTCTACCATCATGGGCTTATTACGATTCTGGTCAAGAAGAAGCTGGAAGAAAAAGGAGTAACTTGGGGAGAATTTTGAAAGAGTTTCAAGTGAGGGGTGTAGAGAAGTCTGCTAGCATGAGTACAAGAAGAGGAAAGCAGAGACATCATCTCCTTCCAAGCAATGAGATGAAAGTATGCCAGTGCAAGCAGAGAAGAAGACTGTTGAAAATACTCCACCCACGATTAAGAAGAGAAAGACCAGAACCTCAATGAAGAGGAAGACTGTCTTCCAAGGGACGAACTAGTTGAGTTCTCCGACCATAATGGACGAATCACACCAAGTTTCCTCTACAATTCATAAACTCTCAGTGCTTGTAGATGCATCATCACACGCTATGGAAGATGAAGAGAATGCAAAAGATGATTTCTTGTTGTCTACTTTTGTCAGTAAATTAAGGAAGAGGAAGATGACACTGAGTACTGTGAAGTCCAAATGGACATCATGAGCATGAAGAGGAACAACATTTCAAGACCATCGAAAATTTGAGTGAACCAGACATGGAAACCCTAAATGATTTTGAGGAACGAAGTACTAAAGCCCCTATTGTTTTAGAAAGATAGGGTACTAAAGCCCCCGCAGTTTTAGAAGGACAGGGTACTGAATCCCCTATTATTGGTTTAAATGGATGGGGTACTGAATCCCTTGAGGAACTGAATGAACAGGGCATTGAGAATCCTAAGGAATTGAGTTCAAAAAGCATGAAGGTTGTGGAGGCTATCAAAACCCTCGATAACAAGAAAACCCCAAGTGGAGAAACCCTCAACGACGTCATAATGCAGACATTTGACGACCTTGAACTTGACGACGATGAAACCTGTTTTGAGTCCATTGCAAAGAAGACATTCAACCTTAAAGATCTTAGCACATCACCCTCCACTCTCTACCTAAATAGCCAAATAATATATTTGGAGCAGCAAGTTCATGACTTGAGGCTTTGAACTAGGTCATGAAGGAGCGGAGTTAGCAGAAGTAAAGCGAAGTGGAGCTACTTGCAGAGGTAAAAAGGTAGAAGAAGCAAGTAAAGGTATGGAAGTATCGGCCTTGAAATGTCTATAAATGACTCAAGAAGGTGACTAAGCAACTATGAAGAGCCCAAGACAAAAAGATGAAGATAGTGAAAGCAGGAATAAACATTGAAGTTTAGGAATGAGGAGCTAGTCATTCATTTTTGAGGACTTTTTGTAGAAGGTAAAATGTTGTGTGAGGACACACAACAACATAGGGATGGGAGGATGTTGGTGTCCCGAATTTCCCTATTTTTACCCCATTTCTATAAACATTAACCTCTGTTTTAAATCAACATAAACCTCTCTTTTTTGCACTAGTCCAAGATAACTACCTATTCCTGCACATGCTTCGTATTTTATATTAAGATTTATTAAAGTGCTTTATTAATCATTTTTATATGGATTTCATGCCTATTACACACCTCTTGTAACTTATGTTAATTTCCTAGAAGTAATTGATGAAATTAGTATTAATTATGATTGAGTATGATCAGTGCAAGAAGATTCCTGCACCGCCACAAGGATTGTCCGAGTATTTCGTGAGCTAAATATTTCCACACAGACAGGTTTGATCCTTGACTCCAAGTTTAGTTTTTGATGAATTGAAGAAGGATATTTGTGGTGCACAATCAGAGATGTTTTCCAAATATGGTCTACGGCCAAGCTAGATACATGTTCCTTTATAATTGTTGGTGGATTTTGTATTTTCAGTTGTTACCCTGTTTAGCCAAAGGCCCTAAATAAGGAAATGTATGTAATTAGTGGAATACGGTTAAGGCTGAAAGGATGTATAAAATATAGATCATAGGTAGAACTAGCTAGCGATCCATTGACTATAATTTCATTTTTATGTAATTTGGTATCGCCCTTGGCTCTGGGCTGGACTTGCACTGATATGTACATTTGTTGATCAAGTAATACAAGGAATCGACCATGATTTTCATACATTGTGTTTAATTTATCTTTGACGCATATTTGACTGTTGAACCTTTTCATTTCTTAAATGGGAAACAAGCTAGTTTGCTAGGGCCTAGCTAACCCAGCTTGTTTACCCCTTGCACTTCCAGTATTTAGAGAGACAGTGTGAATATTTATTTTTGCAATTGCATGGTGTGTGCAGTTTTGATATTTATTTCTGAAATTCTAATTTGAATCTATTTGGTAGTTAAAGTGTGAAATAGATTTGTGGCTTGGGAGTTAGCTGAATTTATTTCTTTTCTGGAATTCCTTTCTCACATTCCTTTACTCACAATCCTTGTCTCAATTCACTCTTTCTTGGATCGTGCAGGGAGCCCTTTTCCTGTAAGAGTGCATGCGACTTCCTGCACTTCGGTTCAATTATTTAGTTGACAACAAACATTGAATTTCTTTCCTGCATATCATTTCCAGTTATTTTGCAAGAAAATGAACTATTAACTTTAGTAATTGTCTTCGTCATTAAAGGCATATTTATAAAGGAACTGAGAACAATTGCATGAATTTATCACAGGCACATTATACTTGCATTTTATGTTTTTACGGCTAAGGAAAAGAAACACTTCGAGTGGATTGCCAAAGTTAGTTGACATGTGCAAATCACTTAGACTACTGCGTTGATTACTTTGAGTTTCTTTCATTTCATTAAGTTTACTTTCTCTGCAAGATTTAATTAATTAGAGCATTTCCTTTCCATAGAATTTTAGGATTTCATTTGCAGCTGCAATTCTTTTTTAGTATGTCTTTCAATCTTTTTGAAAGAAATTGGAAACTTGGTGAAGGAAACTCTGCCTCGGTGCAAGACCTTGTCTCCTATCATAGAAAAAGAGTTCTCTAAGCCCTGAGGCTTAGAGCACCTTCACAAAGACATAAATCTTTAGTAAGTGAGGTAAAATATACTTTTACACAAAGACATTATACTTGCAGTAGTGCAAGAACAAGTTGTTTGTGTTGAAGGAAGATCAAGGGGAAAATAGATCTTTGCAAGGGCCCACTTGTCAGACTTTTAGCTACCTATCTAAATATGAACACCGCATTTCATTCCAACATTTAAGATTTTTCCAGTTGTATGAAAACTCCTTTACTTGATTTACTTACAAATTGTTCTTTTACATTCCAACACTAGAGCTGCCTTGGTGTCAATTGCCTTTAAGATTTTTTTTTTCTATCTGGTTCTACAAGAATTTCCTTTAAGAAGTAGGATTAGGAATAGGAAAATTTCATACCACTTCTGGCATTGCCTATGCTTCGTCTCTAAGTTTATGAAACCCTCGGGTTGACAATTAAGTGTTGAGGAGTTTACTTAAGCACAATTCCTACACCCAACAATTTGTGTCATCATTGAACATGGCACCTATCTACTTCATTATCTCATAGTTGGGTTTTAGCTTGCCTAGGAGTTGTACCATACACATGATTTTGTTTACACCCATGGATGGTTACTCTTCCAGTGATATGGAGCATGACTCGATGCCTCCCGTTTTATTGCATGATATAACATGTTGCTCATTAGTCATTCTGTCGAGTTACTCTTATTTCATGCCGCTACATGTTGAAGGGAAGTATCAGCCTATGTCAGCCATTTATAGTAGCCTGTTGACCTTTTTGAGTCATCCATCCTTGTGTCAGTCGTAATTCATCACTTAATGAATTCATCCATACATCACATCATCCTATTCTATTCTGTGTCGATTGATGGGGGATATATTAAGGTACTCATTTGACAAATCTTCTCTTGTCGACTTCAAATCATTATCTAGGAGCTTGATCTAGGAAGAAATAGTACCTTGGAGCTTGCAGACCTCAGTGGTAAGCTTCCTCACGATCGACAATGGGTTTACATCATGGTCTCCTGATGGGTCAAGCTCACTGGTGTTCGATATTAGCTCATTTATTCACACTTGGTGGATTGTACTAGGTACCTTAAGGTCCATTATCCTCATTGGTGAATTCTATCGCACATGTTATTCATTTACCTCATTGGCTAGTAATCATGTGGTTTCTATGGTACTCAACATCATCTCATCTATTCGAATGATGTAGATTCATACTATCGAGGTTATGTTGCAGACCTTGGGTTAGGGACATCTCACTCTTATATGGCATCCTTCGCAGGATTCGGTGGAGTTATTTATCATTGATGTACCTTGAGGACTATCTTGAGACACTTCTCTTTCTTTCACATTTCCATAGTACTACTGATGTATACTATGACATAGATCCGCATTGTATTTTCTGGTGGCTATGCTCTATTTATTGAGTCACATGGATCGAGTGTGTATTTCTTTGTGGCCATGTTCAAGAATTTTATATCATGGATCAACAATGTCTGTTTTGGTGGCCATTTTCAGCATTCCTTTATGACCAAGCATCAATATGCCCACCCCAGGGATGTTATCTGTAGTCTTGAGACTTCAGCACTTGAGTTCCTCTGATCAATATTTGTAGTCTTGGCTCTTTCCTCCCATTTTGAGATTTTAGTATTATTGTAATGCATTTAGGCCATCTATTTATCTTCTGACCTCATCCATTAGGGGGCATCTGTTATAACCCGATTTTCCACTCCATTATAGTGAGAGAAACCCAATATCAACTTACCTCAATTATTTGGCTAAAATGCATCCCTTTTCACCTTTTCTTTTACTTATGTGAGATTTATCCCATGTTAAAAGGACGGAATTATATGATTGAGTTATTTCTCATTTTTATTTTCCCAAAATATTATAATAATGAGATAATAATTATCTCATAATTGAAATTATTGATAAAAATCTCATAATTGTGAAAAAGGTTTCTCGATTTTGTCATTCCCAAGGAGATCAACTTGACCCACTTGTGCATGAGTCGGCTAGGGTTCCATTATTGTGGAATTTTCCTAACTTGTCAATACCCTATGTGTCTAGATGCATTCTCCTGGAGGATAGAATGAGCCTATATAATCTCACCATGAGGAAAGGGGAAGAATATAAAGTATCCACACTATAGCGTGAGAGATCTATTGTATTTGGAGAGGCGATCATGTTGCAAGCTTGAGGAGAGGGTCTTATGCTTGAAGGTATAATTGTACCATTTGATTATTTATTAATAGATATATATGTTCCTTTCCTTTCAAATCTATACGTGAAGCTTGTTCATGTCATTGTTTATTTATTTGAACTGATGATCATCTGTGGAAGATCACTTGTTGTCCTTGTTTTTTTGTGCTTATGCGCAAGCTTAGATCGATGGGAGGAAAGTAGGATTTGCTAGTTGGAGTGAGAGGATTTTGCATTGAACTGAAGAGGCTTCACTAATCTATGAGGATGCCAGGTCTTGGTTCAAACCCTATAGAATTAGGGAATGCATGATTGCTTGCTTTTATGATCATATGGTTGGGGATTTTCTCTTGTATTGGTTAGCCATTTCTTTTTGTTGTCTGGTAATCCTAATAGGGCATAGGATTACAGAACAATAGCTCCTTGCATGTAAATTTCATTGTAACAACATAATTTAGATAGTGTTCTTATACTTTACCATTCCATAGGATGAGAGAGCTTAGACCTTCATACTTCATTTCAATAGGGGAATATCATACAGGTTGACTTATTTGGTGTAATTATTCCTTATTTTATGTATAGAAAGGGAGCCTTGAGATCATGGTTTTTTCATAGATTTGTGCCACAAAGATGAGCTTTGCATAGATAATATTTCCACATACTTCACATACCTTTGGATATTTGGAATCATAGTCCTTTCACAAAGATTTAACACTGTTTCTTTAGGTTTTCATCATTCATAGTGATAAAGTGTTATGGGGTTTCTAGTTCCATAGAACAATAATGCCTCAGGATTTTGAACTAGACTTTGATGCTTGTGATATAGAGAATGAGATAATTTGGATGTCATACATCTGTTTGGCCTTTGAGGCATGGCCTTATTTATAATAATATACTAATATCCTAGAATTGTCTCAAAATTTATGCTCAAACTTGACTATTTAGAGCATTTGGATGCCTTGGATAATTCAGGCCTTAGGGATCACTTTGCTCTGAGGTAACTTGGACCTTTCCACATGGTTCCAAAGGGATAAAATTTCTTCTATAATGACTACATAGTTCAGATTCATGTTTTCAAAGATCTTAGACATGAATCCCAATACAAAGATGCATATTAGATTATTTGATAATAATCATAGAATTCCTCCATAGACAATGGATCACCTTGGTTCAAACTCCTCCTTAATTCCCAGCTTTTATACCATGTTGAAATTCGAATGCATGATATAATTTCTTAGGATGATAATTACTTGTGACTGTTTATATATGTTTTTCATTTAGCAATTAATTCATTCATTAGGTAATCAAACAATTTTACAAGTACAATGCACAACAAGATAAGAGACACTAGAAATTATGCTAAAGGCCAGGGAAACAACTCACAAGGGGAAAATCAATCAATCATTTCCTTATATAACCTTTGTCAACAAGACAAATTCAAGTCATATCTAACCTAACCAATTGACCAATCATGCCAAGTCAACTCTCCAACATATCAAGACAATTTGATCCCAAATTTTTCCATAAAAGAGCCTACAAAGAAGTCTCCTTTAGATATCCAAGAGGGTCAAAATTTTCCTTCTATCTTAGCCTTATATTATATCACTAAACGTCAAGTTCTATCTCATAATAGGGGACTCAAATTGCACATTTTTCGACAGAAGTATAACTTCAAATTTCATACTTTTCTCCATTGGGACAAGTTATAGAATGTCTTTGACTTTTACTTCTATTTGGCCTTCTAAATTTCTTTGAGTGAGTAGCCTTGTCTTCGTTTTTCAGCCTCCAAGAGTGAGTAGCCTTCTCTTGTGCAAGTATCCCTATCTTCAATGAATATCATTGTCTTTAGTGAGTATCCTTGTCTTCATTACAAATCAAATGTTGTGTGTTGATTATGTCCAATTGAGAGTTGTTGGCATAGTGGGTCCTGACCCAGGTTCAGAGTTATTTTTTCCAAAAAAATCCTTACACTATTGGCCCTTTTGGCATTAATCTGTAGAGCATGGACTGAAGTATCACCCAAAGTAGTGTTGGGGGATGCTAGAACCAAGTTTCCGCACCCTGAGATGGGCGTGATGTCGTTTTATGTCCTAAACCTTCCTTCCTGCAGAACGATAAAACTTTAAGGCTTATCAATATGAATTCCTTTATCCAACCTCTAGACCTTCACAAAGGTCTGTGACTATCTTTCATGGATCCTAAACAGGTGAATCAACCATTACACACTTATATGATTATTCCTAATTCTGTAATTACCCAGATTGGCTTAAGTGTTTAATAGCTTCCGCATACAATAATATATCCTTCGCGTAAATAGTTATTATTGATTGCATTCATATAGCAATATAAATCATGTACAGTCGCGCATCAATATAGTGTTATTTTATAAACCCATTATTCATTACAGCATAAAAGCACATTCATTTATAACAGAAATGAATAGACAACACACAAGATTTTCTAGAATAATTTCTTTATTAATACTTGTTGGCTATGTGGGGCCTGCCCCAAGTTCAGCGTTAGTTAGCCAAACAAATCCCTACACTACTGGCCCTTTTGGCACCAGCCCACGGAGCGCGGACCGAAGTCTCACCCGAAGCAGTATGGGGGGATGCTGGAACCAAGTTTCCGCACCCTGACATGGTCTTGATGTTGGCTTATTCCTTCTATTCCTGATTTCACATAGGTTGTTAGGTTCAAGGGATCTATCTATCTAGCCCTTTATTCCACCCTTCGGAACCTCTATGAAGGGGTATAATTAACCTTCATGCAGCCCTAATCTGTAGTTCAGGTACTTTCGTGCTGCTAGGGTAGTGTATTCTGTAGATTCTTAAATTATCTTAAGTGTTTTATTTATCTTACTAAAAAAACACAGTTACCACCGTGTGAATAGATATTCTTACTTGTGTTCGATTAACCAACATAATTACACACATTCGCGCATCACATATGCACTGTAAATTAAATTCATACACAATATGACAAGATGCATTAACAAGAAAAAAAGATATAGACCTTGTAGAATGCTTCTCTTTATTGATATCTTCAGATGATTATAGACTCTATCTGCCCTGTTCACATAGCTGCAGTGGTCCATGCACTCAACTACAGACTTCCATCCTAGGCCTCTGTGCACTCAACTGTAGAGCCTCTACCTATGCTAAGACCCGAAACTTAGACTTTTAAAGACTTCCTCCTTATCGCTCAAGACTTCTTACTTCTTCAATAACTACTTAGAGCTTACTTACTTAGCCTTTTTAAACAATCCCATGGTCCATGGACCATGGGTAGATATTTACAGCCGACTTTACACTTTACAAAATAAGGGTGGACAACCCTTCATGAATCATGACACCTTAACGCTCCATGACCACAAAATGTGGATACTTTACACTTCTATTACAAAATTTGACCCAAAACATGGGCTTTTAGCCCCAAAAATATTCTTGGGGGATCTCATTCCCAATAGGCCCCCAACACAAACATCATGGCTCACCCTCGAGTCACTTGGTGGGCATGAAGATCTTAGTGCAAAGACCTCCCAGCTCAATGTGTATGAACGCAACCTCGGCAGTGCATTGTGCCACCACTTTCTTTGCTTCTTCAACGATCTATTGGGTAACTTCTCTTGAACTGTTGGCCTAAAGCTTTTACTGAGTTTCTTGCAGAGTCACAAGATTTGCTTCAATAAAGGTCATAACCACATAAGCCTCATCTAGCCAAGGTTTCAGTCGCACCTTCAACACTGCTTCCTTGCGTTGCGCTACATCCACCTATTATTTTAGCTGCTTGACCTCCTATAGCTTTGCCAGTCCTTATATGAGCACGTCAGTTTGCACCGTGCCTTTGACCTCATCATAGTGCTGCTGTAGTTCTCACACTTCTATCTCCAGATGTCGTACATTAGGTTCCTCTTGCAAGCTCGTCAAGACCTTGAACGACTGCTCAAAAATCTGTGTGCAGTATGCTACTGCATTCTCAATCGCCACTATTGCCTCAGTGACAACGATTGCACACTATGTCTTTACTTTTGGCGGGGTTGAGGCTGGGCCTTCAGCTATAATTTGGTGATCTATAGGTTCAGCTCTAACTAAACCCTCACCATCTCTGTGTAAACATTGCACACCCCTATAGCCAGCTTGCGGATGCACATTTCGACTGGTTCTTCATCAGGAATGGTTGACTTTGGGACCATTCGTCATGCGTCCTCCACTATCTACTTTATACGCTTGTTTTGGTTGGTCACCTTGGCCATGGCAGCAATGACAGAGTCTCGTTGTAGTGCCATCTACTCAATGTTAATCTGCTGCTCACTTTTCACCTATAGAGCATGGTGCTCACAGGCCCTCAACTCCACAATTACTCCATCCTGCAATAGGTGGAGCACCTCACCAGGGAGCATTGCTAGATTCAACCCTACTCCCTTGAGGGCACTGACAGTGGGTCTGTCAGCTTCATTCTTCATGGTTAGTGCTCCATCGGGCAGCAGTATCACATTGGAGACCCTCGTGTGCAGCATCTCAGGATCCTCTGAAGTGCCGATAGCAAGGCTGCTAGACACTATGCCACCTTGTGATGCGCGGATCTACAGCTCCTGTAGACCTGTCTAGATAGCCCCCAATACTAGTTGTTGTTGCTACTCAAACTGTTGTAGGGCCTCTGTGGTGACATCTCACATTGTGTCTCCAATGTTGTGCAAGTCACCCTTTGTGAAGGTGATTGTGTCCAACGACGTCTTAGTGGCTTTAGACTTCTTCCACGACCCTCCTTTCTCTTGTTCCCTTGGATGCTTAATGAGGGTGGACGTCGCCTATGGGTTCGCACCGTGCTTCTCTATCTGATCATCTATCTTTTCCTCTACCTTATCTGATCATCAATCTCTTCCTCTACCTTGGGTGAAGGTGATCTCGTGCCTTTATCAAAGCCCCACTCTGTTCCACCTATTTGCTTCTTCATCTGCTGAGTAGTATTGCGCTCCACCTGGGCCTTGTCAGTGGCCTCCTTCTTTCTCTTTTCAGCTAGCTGTATCATCTTGAGCTTGGCCTCCTCCTTCTTACGCTATGCGACAGACTTGCTCCCTCCCACCACCAACTCTGCTGTAATGCACCATTCTTCTAGCTAGCGATCAAGTATTGCATCAATGGTGTCATCCTTTGCGAGGTAAGGCAAGTCATACCATGTCTACGCAGGATCCCTCTATGCCCTCATGAAGACATGGTGAAAATTTGCCTTAAACTCTGCGTAGCCTTGTAGGTTGGCAAACACCGTAGGTGACAACTATGGTTTGTGATTGATGGCCATGTGGATGTTCATCTCCATCAAAATCCAGAAGATCTTGCTATCCTTAATGCATTACACATCCTTGGTTGCCCACAACGAAGCATATTTAACTGCTTCTGTTAGGTCTGTCATGACCAAAGGGAATTGACTGCCCTCTCGCACCTCCATTTCTACCAGCACAATAAAAGACAAGAGCCATGCATAGTGTAATGTATTGTTGAGCTCATGTCCCTTGTGAAAGTTTGCTAGGAACTCTCTGTGGAGATAGTTTGCCCAATTGAATTGGACTCCTTCAACGCATTGGGCTACTAGCATGATGACAGGCGTCGAAACCTCATCGGCGTGACACTTCCTCATCACCTTCCCTATCAAAATCTGCGTAGCCACCTTTACAAGGTCATTGATGCTAGATATGGAATATCCACGTGGCTTCTTCACTAGCTTAAGCTTCTCGTTCATGGCCTCTGCAAGGGCCTACTCACCACCTTTTCTACCAAACATCATGGCTGGATTTTCTCCTGTGTAGGGTAGCTGCTTGATTTTGTGGATCAATGTGTTAGTGATGGGTATTGGATTCTCTAGCCATAGACACCCATCATGCACCAAGCATAGCATCTACTTGATGACCAAGACTACAATCAGGGTGCGGTTCTAGTGCGACACCCATGGCATGTTGAGCAGTCCTACCTTGTCTACTCCTCTCAGCCACTTCCGTGGTTCCAATGCAGTCATCCTAGTGGTTATGTCAATAATGCAGTGCATCAGCTACTCGGTCGCCAAGTGTGGGAACTTCTCATGGTCAGCCAAGTCCCAGTATTCGAGTTTTAACAGAGGAACCCACACCAAGTGTGGTCCTTCAAAAACAATCTCATCCGACAATAGAGGGGTTTGCAAGGGGACCTTGCTCTCATCAATATCTTTTGGCACCTTGGTCTTTCCCTTGAACAGAGGGACATACTCAGGCAACCAAGTGATAGGGTTAGCACCCTAGACTACAACTTCCTCCACATCTCTCCCCACATCCTCATCATCCATTGGGATGTCTTCGATTTCTTCCTCCTCCGGCTCCAGATTAATGGCTTTGTGATTTTCCTGTGCGGTGGGCTTGTCCTTCGATGGGTTTCTTCTTGGTGATACATGCACTGATATTGTAGGTTGCTTGCCCTCCTTATCCTTCGTGCTCTCCTTGGTTGGGGTCGGATTTGGTATCAGCATCATTGGTGATTTGGGGACTTCTGCTAATACTTCGACAAACTATGGAAAAACTTCTTCTGCCTCCATAAACATTTCTAGCACCAACTCCTCTATTGTCATTGCTTCGGTATTTATAGCTTCTGTGGGTCCCTATATGATTTTCTGTAATAACTCCTGTGTCACATTCGGCAATGTCTCAAATACTGAACTGGCTATAAGAGCTTCAAATTTCTCGCGTTCATGTGCGCCTGAGAGCTCAACAACTCATTTCTCAAAATGCCAAGTGTTTTTCACTGGGCAGCCACCTATAATTTATAGGGCATTTTGAATTCAAATCTGACCATTCCCCCCACATTCGGTTGATTAATTTTGGATTCGAGGAAGACTTTTAAGGATCTGACCCATAAATTTCATCTTAAATGTCGACCGCTTACTCATTTGGCCGCATTTCTACTGTCAAATCATGAATTGTGACTTTAACGGTCACTTTCTGGCCGACCTGCGTGATTTCTCCTTGGGTAGTGTAGCTCCCTTTGTGCTGCCATGAACCTTGTGACACTACCTTGCTTCGCACAATCCTCCAATCGCGCAGCTCCCCACCCCGTGAAGTGTAGCTTATAGTCTCACACCTCCTTTTAGCTTCCTGGAGCGCTAAGACAATGCTACCTCCATATAGTCACATGGCTGGACCACTGATGTATTGCTTCAATCGATTACCATTCACCTTTCCTGGGAAGGTATCTCCATTCAATTTAACTAACTGAACTGCTCCTCCATTGGTAATCTCCTGAATGACATAGGGCCCTAACGAGTGCATTATGAATTTCCCTCGAAATTTATCAAACTTGTTTTCATATAACAAAACCAGGTCATTTACCTTAAAGGTGCACAACATAATTTGCCGATCACGCCATGCTTTTTCACACTTCTTTTGGACCTGTTGGTGAAATCCAGATAGAAATATTTCTTCCTCAAGCTCAGCCAGCTGCGCGAGCCTCTCCTCCAGGGCTCCACGATCCGTCATACCCGTGAGTGTCACTATGTGCAAAGTAGGCACAATGTATTCCATGGGCATCACCGCTTCAACACCATATACAAGCCTAAAGGGTGTCTGTCCAGTCAACTTCTTGCATGTCGTCCCTTAGGCCGATAGTATTGCATGGTATGCGCAAGTCCCAATCACTTCGCTGAGCATTGCAAACCTTAGTCAATGTATTCTCTAGCACTTTATTGAATGCTTCCACTGTCTCATTAGCCTGTAGGTGATAAGGCGTGCTCTTTTGGTCATATACCTGAAATTCCTCTATCAGTGCGTTGATTGTCTGATTCAGAAAGTGTGTACTGAGATCACTCATCAAAATCTCTGGACACCCAAATCATGTCAGTACGTACTCAAAGAGGAACTTTGTAGTATTCACGCTTATATAATCCCTTATAGGTCGTGCCTCTGCTCATTGAGTCAAATACTCCGTTGCGGTGATAATGTACCTCGCTCCCATCTTCTTCCCTTGGGGCTGAATGGGTCCCATAAAATCTATCGCCCATTTCTCAAAGGGTTGTAACGTCATCTATGGATTTAGAGGCATCTCATCCCTCCGCAATGGCGTTCCAGTCCTTTCACACACATCACATGCTTTACATTAAGCTTTTGAATCATGATGGAGGGTTGGCCACCACAACTCTACACGTAGAATATTTTGCACGGTCACTCTCCCTGCATAATGTCCTCCCACAGTGTCCCCATGAGCATCCACGAGGATACTTCTCCTTTCAAACTCTATTACATATTGTCGCAATATTTCATCAGACCCCATTTTTTACAAATGACCAGCAATGACAGAAACGTCTATCGCGTGCACCACTAAATCCTTCTTCTGCTAGATGGTGTAACCTTCCGGGGAAGTTCCCTTCATTAGGATGTGTACGATATCTTCAAAATGATTGTCTGCAATGTGCACTGCAAATAGCTATGCATCAGACAATCCCTCCTCCAAATTAATGGGCTCGTCCCCTGTTTTGATGCACAATAGATGGTTTGGTCCCGCATTCAGTCATCCAGGTTTCACAATAAATTCAAAATCATACTCCTGGAACAACAACAACCACCTGTAGATTCTTCCCCCCAACACAGGCTTATTGACCAAGTATTTAAACATGCAATGATCTGTATACAGCTTAAAATGGCCACCCAGCAAATAGTGTCTAAACTTCTGGAGCGTGTATACCATGGCTAACCCTTCGTGCTCAGTGGTGGAATAGTTCTTCTCCACCTTGGATAACCTTCTGCTCACAAACACTATAGGATGGTCAAAGTCTCCTCCGCTATAGCACTGCTCCTAGAGCTATACATGATGTGTCGACATGTACATGAAACTCCTTCTTCCAATATGGGAAGACTACAATCAGCAGTGACCATATTTTCTTTCAATACATCCAAGCTTTTCTTATAGTCCTCGTTCTAACAAAATGTGACATCCCTTTTCAACAACTTCTTGATAGGCACGGTGATCTGGGCATAGCCCTTGATAAACTTTTTGTAATATCTAGTATGTCCTAGGGTAGCGCACAACTATTTCACACTCCTCGGTTCTTCTAAGTTAAGTATCACTGTGATCTTCGCGGGATATGCCATCAGTGACTATCTACAAACTACATGACCCAGTAGGGTCCCAAATGGAAAAAAAAAGGCATTTCTTCAGATTGAGCGCGATCTGGTATCTTCGGCAGGTATCTAGCATTAGGCGTAAACTTACCACATGGCGTTTAACCAGCCCAAACATAGTCTAGTCATCAAAGTACACTCCTATAAACTTATGAATAAATTCCTTGAACGCAACAATGACTACACGCAAAAAAATCGTAGGTGCATTCTTCAATCCGAAAGGCATTATAGTGTACTGAAAACACCCCCACTCAATCATGAAGGTCATCTTGCTCCTATCCTCTAGCGAGATTTTTATCTAATGGTACCTAGAGAATCCGTCAGTGAAGGAATATGCTTCCTGGCAACCTAAATTGTCCAATACTTCATCAGTTAATGGAGTCGGGAAAGGATCATGTACACAAGAATAATTCAACTTACAGGTATCTACACATATCCTTATTTCATCCT